>JARKIC010001957.1:0-85926 GCA_029378375.1 Mycena olivaceomarginata
GTGTGTTTTCTGTTGCACTCTCTGAGCGCATTCTATATCTGACACCGAACAGTACACGCGCAAGACGGGATTTGGCGTCGTCGATGGTCAGATTAACCGCATTATCCGCTGTGAGCATCACCGAAGTACCTGCGATGATTTCTTTGGTTAATGTTGAGCAGTGACTGTAGAAACTGGAGCGTTAACGGCCATAACCGCCCTGGTGGACCTTATGCTTTTCCTCGTGTTTCCGGTGTGTGTTGTGTTTTTATCCTTGCGAAATCGTGCTAAAGTCCTCCCTAGAATACGACTATGTAGGCCTGCACAATATTAATTCTACCGCGACTTTTACTGAGCTCTTTCCAGAAATTTCATTGTAGACTTTCCGTTATCGAATCTGTATACCTTCTCATGCTCGCCATGTAGGTCGAGCATTATCGTTTTTCACCCGAGCTCATTTTTAGCTTCCCTAGGCTGAATTCTCGTAGCAGAAAAAAGACTGTCGACGCGGAGCATTTTCAGATGGCGCCGCAATCGCTCGCACCCCAGAGTATTATATCTCTGCGACTGTCGGCGTACCCCAGTTCGAAGATAGCACAACATCCGAAGTGACGGACGAATTTATCCTCCTCTCATGACTACAACCGGACTTTGATGACTCGAATGATTGTTCGTGTATTCTGTGTATATTTAATTCAACGCCTCGCCGCGGCCCTCTCGAGCTCCTAACTCCAGCCATTATACTCAGCGCAGAAACAAAACAAGGGCGCTCAACGCTAACACATTGGAAAGAAGAGCGAAATGCCGAGGTTACGCGATTTAGACCGTGATTCTGATCTTTAAATATGGGAGAACTCCGTTGCCTCAGCCACCACCGGTCTTCAAGCTAGGTCAAACTGAGCTGAAGATTTAAATTGAAGAGAAATATGTTGGAGTTACCTTCAGAACAGACATGCAGAACATGTTTGCAGCACATTACAAGGCCAAAGCTTGCACAGGACGCTTATTGCGCTCATCGCATCATGGCAGTTGAAGATATATGACGGGAAGGTTGACGCCGAAAGAATAAAGAGCTATACATGGCTCGTGTCGACTGTCATCTCATTCATGGATGCGAAATAATGCCCGATAGCGAAGACATTCATCTCAAGCAACTTAGCCAAGTTCAAATTAGCTTCATCCACAATATGTTGAACTTACACCCTCGCTCGATGATTGCGCCTCTCTTCACAGAAACTGGGATA
The DNA here is from genome assembly GCA_029378375.1 of Mycena olivaceomarginata. Taxonomy (NCBI): domain Eukaryota; kingdom Fungi; phylum Basidiomycota; class Agaricomycetes; order Agaricales; family Mycenaceae; genus Mycena; species Mycena olivaceomarginata. The sequence continues at coordinate 1,224 of JARKIC010001957.1, forward strand.
ATTCCACTACGAGTTCGACGACTCCTACTCGTCCTGACACATCTGGTACACTGGCTTGGACTCGATAAAAAGCATTATGCCCAGGCGGCTCTCAATAGTTCAATAGAACTAGCTGCCAAAGGGAAAAATGCTGGGCCAAGGACTTAATAACCGCTGCTTCAAGACTACCATTCCAATGTCCCGAGCTAGTTCTGATTGCGGACTACTATGGTCGAAGACATACAGACTCATGCCAAAGCTGTGGACAAGCTCATGAAGGAATGGTTACAGGAAGAGATCGACTCTTCAGATAAGCTTTATTTACTCCGAGGAGGCTCGAGCCGAAGAAGAAAGACAAATCACCCACGCAAATTGTTTCACCAATGCAGCATTATCTGACCAGGGTGAAGAACACAGACTCATCAAGAGGCACTTACCCTCAATATTACTGTCAACTCACCAAACTTGCCATTGAAATTTTGCGTTATGTGAATCATGACCATCAGCAGGTGCCCAGGGAAAATAGGCTTTGTAGATTTTGTAAGACAGAGGTAGAGACTCCAGAACAGGTGATCATCACCTGTACGTCCTTAGATTGCATTGGTAGAACTTCGACGTATATTCCTGGAACAACTCTTCGAAAAATGTCCAAATCTCAAACCCCACTTGGCTGAGGACTTGAATACAGAGTTCCTCAAAGCCATTACTTATTCTGACCTAGTATTGCACTCGTAGCTAAATTCACTCATGATGTCCTTCAGAAATTTTCAGTTTGAATGTCGAAATTTTCGAGGTGTCACGCAGGAATTCGGCAGCTGCCGAAATGTCGAATAGGTAGAATGGGACACACATCACACCCCCTGTCGATTTGAACAAAAATGTACAGTATTTTTAAATCTGTCAGTGCCCGTGGAAGGAACATGTAATTGGTGTGGGTCCATGACATGCCACCCTTTCTGCCACCATGCGGTTCGCTGATGCAATTCACTGGGTCTTTGCACTACCTGACCCTGCCGTCGACCGGTCGGCCATGACTCCAATCCAGTTAAGCAATGATGCACATTGATGCAAGCTGCATACACCCTTTGGGCAAGCCATGATCCAATATCACATCCTGCTGGAAAGTAGGGCTGTTCACTGTGCCTGTGAGAGGCATGGTCGTCGTTTCGACGGGACCTGAACGGAATGGTCCATCACACGACGGCAGTCATTTCGCCAGTTTAAACTCACAAGTTCATAAGATGTGCCCTAAATTGTCAATTGGGCTTACCTTTGCACAGAACATGCCTCACAAAAGGCATTACACCATATATTTAACCGTTTATGGCATGTTTTCAGGACCTGTTGACCCGTCGATGGCCGTCAAAACTGCCAGCGAAAAAGCCCACAGAACAGGACAGCATGCCCGTTATCGGACCCCCGTAGAACCGGCACGACGAGCACAGCGTGCAGCCCTACTGGAAAATACCCCTCACAGAGTGCACACTCTCATTGGGATTCTTTGGAGAGGTAAGCTCTTCTGCTGCCCTTCCCTGTATATTCTCCTGACCTCATGCAGCGACAGCTGGATGTTGGCTATGGGTCAAAAGCGCAGATTTCGCCAAAACCGAAATCACTACAATGTGCTACGTGGCCAATCACACGGATATTCCTGTGCTGCGAGTTTGGCTCTCCTTCAAGTGGGGAACCCCGAGTACATCGTCATGGATTGATTTGCCGGCATTACCCTTTTTGATTGCCTTGCGCGGTAGTCTTGTAGCAATCACGACCCCTTTGGAAGACAACCGACTGATTACGCAATATAGTGGCTGTGACACCAGCCGTTCCTTCCTTTATACCACAGGCGGTGAGACCTGAATAAATCAGAAAATATTCATACGTATATAAAAGCACCATTCACTCATTTTTGTGCTGTGGAAGTCAAGCGATTCACACAGCCGATATCCAATATGAGATCAGCATGAAATTTGATCAAAAATTTGGCTTCCGCAAGTTGATCACATATCATCATGGGCACTGGATGTGCTACTTAGCGGTAAGGGAGAGCCTCCTCTCTTTTCGAGTTTTCTATGTCCTCAAATATTTCTGGATTTATTATTGAGGTGTATGCACCGCAACACGTTGTTTGAAAATCAGTCCGTGTCTTCCTAATGGGTCGTGATTGCTAACAGACCATATACGGATACATCTTGATCGTCATCCGTGTAGAGGTCTGTAACAGAGACTACTTGCGCGGGGGCTACCTACAGGACATGATCACAGGTCAATTGGCCTGCCACATGGCGCAGCTTTGTTCGCTCACCCCTGCCACCCAACTCCAGCATCTCCTCTGTTCTCGGGGGTCCTGTGAGGTGCCCTTGTCTGTTCCAAGACCCCTTATACGGTCCGACAGCACTGGCACTGCTGACGGGGCCTTTCAAAAGCGAAGCAACAATGAATCTTCAGCTGCGGCACCTGCGTAGCCTTGAAACCTGTGTCCCTGTCGTCATCGTGGCCCACTCAACAGTGCATCCCCTCATTCTCACTCACAACGACCTCGTCCCATGCAATATCATGGTGGATCACGCCATCGGCAAGGTGGTAGCTATAATTGACTGTGAGTATGCAGGATGGTTTCCAGCCCACTGGGAAATCTGCATGATGATCAACTGGGAAGAGCAGAGTGTCGGTCTTGGCTGGAGGGAATGGATATCGAGGTTCCTCCCATGGGATGAGCTCACTTATGCACAGGAGTGGAGGCGGATGCATTGCTACTAAAGGCACTGTGGGTACCGGAACACCATGCCTCGGATAACGAGCATTGATTATCGGTTATACTTGTACAAAACCTCTCTACAGAAGGACGCGATCCAGTGACAGTGACAGACCATCTCTATTCATGCCTGCAGACAACCCATAAGATGCGCCTATGAACAAGAAGACTTCGGATTCAACAATCCACAAGTGGAGTTGGCATGAGACACCTGGTCCTCTCCGCCCCCCCCCCCCCCCCCCCCCCAGGTGAACTTAACCCGCTCTCCCGACGCGCTCATGCCTCCATCAGGAAAACCAGAAGTGGCTTGACAGTACGGCATAGCACTCCATAGCACTCCATAGCAAAATGTGGCTGTGATGTACCTATGGCCCCACTATGGAGCACTATACAGTGCTGCCTAGTGCTGCATAGGCTCGCATAGGCCCCATAGGTACATCTCGGCTACGGTTTTCCTGATGTCTGCAAATTCAAAAAAATCTGCATCTTATTTTTGTGTTCCAGTTTGTGACCCGCCGCTTGCCGGCCTACGCCCGTCACGAAGGTAAGAGAAAAGAAAAGGTAAGGTCAGGTGATGTAAGTGTCCATGATGTGTAGGAAATCCGATGTAAGTATTACTTTAAGTATGTATCAGGTTTATACCCTCCCCCTCCAGAGAAAATCCTGTCAGCAAAAGAGAGTAGGAGAGTGCATATAAGGAAATATGGGAGAGCCACTTAAAAACTACTCCACAGGTGTGTTAAAAAACCCCTGGGAAAAGCTACTGGGGCAGGCACATTGCAAAAGAAAACAGGACATGCACAACCAAGTGGTGGAGGATGTCTGACAGTGATTTATTTGCTGGCATCTACAGAAGCTAACACCAATGATCCGTGGATGTTCAACCTCGTGACCTCTTTGCAACATCAATCAAAAGGGTGGTGTAGCCTGAGAGCCTCAGCGTTGCTGTTCGTCATTTTGCAAGCAACAAAAGCTGTGCCTTTTTTGTTTGGGTGTGCATTGATCCCTGTAAACATCAATTACTACTGGGGGGTATTTGGCAAAGAGGTACAAAAGCATAAGCACATCCAAGTAATGGCCAGGAGATGAGCCATAGGCTCAAGTGCTAGCTAGAACACACCAAGCAATTGGTGATCAGACTGGCGATCATGACCGGACCTCGGCGATCAGATTGACCGGGTGTTTCCGAAGTCCTTCGTACAAAGCCTATAGCCACAAGTTCATCTATCGGCCTTGACCAATGTTAGTGTTTTGCTTTTGGTCAAAAAAAGTCGAGTCGTAGTATACCTCGTCACTTTGTCGGATATGCAAGTTCGTCAGTTGATGGGGGATCGTCGTCGGTTGATGGAGGATTCGTCGTCACTTGATGGCGCAAGCTCGCCAGATCAGAACTAAGCGAAGGAAAGGTCGTCGGATGTGGTCCTGTGCTCCAAAAAAGATGCAAGTTGTCACATATTCGTGCAAGTTCGTCGGAAGTCCCCAATCTGGCCAATTCAACCTGATCCATTCCGTAATCGATGACTACCGATGATGCGCCCGTAGATTCTTGTCCTCTCCCACCATCATCTGGTTCCGCCCCCGCTTCAAGAGATTTCGCAGTGCGTACCCATTCGTTGAACACCTATCAATAGCCACAAATATGTACAGGCAGTAATGGATGGGTCCGGGTTTCCCCCGTACTTTTGGGAGAGTAGTGGCAGCGAAAGACAGCAGCGGTATGCCAAACACCATTTTCATTGAGCTCAGTGATCTCACCAGCCGCAGAATGCCGCCCCTTGTCAGTTCGGCTCCAGTTGCCGGTGGAATGGCACCGTTCACATTTCCCGGTACGTCGACGTTGCCGGCAGTCCACACTGCACTCACGCTGTTCCGTCCCCAGCCGATTACGGCTTGTCGTCAACAACATCAATGGATCCGACCGACTTCTTTACCCACCCGGCGCCGCCTCTGCCTCCTGGTGCGTACAAGATTTCCGGGTGTTTCCTCCGATGATAACCTCCGTTTAGATTTTTTTCCCCATCATCAGCCCGAGTTGTCAGTCCCGGCCGTGTGGGATCCAACCTCAGCCTTTTCTTGGCTTCAGGCGTCCACACAGCAACCGAGCGGACCAGCGACGCAGTGGGACGATGCAGCCCACTGGGATGATCTAGTTTCGAGGTGTGACACACGGTTTATCATCCACGAATACGTTCAACTAACAATATGTATAGCTTTCAGCCAACCACGGCTCGACCTCCTTCCACTGGTTCGAGTGAAGGGGATGTCTTTGGTGACAGCTATGCGTGGGGGACACAATTCCACGCAACCTTCATGCAGCTGAACCTTTGATTCTAGCATCGATCTTCTCATGGCAGATTTTGGGTAATTTTTCTCAATCCCCTCCAGCTTCTTTCTGACCGGAGCCAGTGATGGATATTCCACCTCAAGACTCTCGTCCGGTCCGCCGTCAAGTATCCCTGAAGATAACGATTGGTCATCCCGGTACGTGTCTCGTTTGTATTTGGCGGCAGTTATTCACAACTTTCAGCAGGTGGTCATCAAGCGGGTCACGTCCAGTTTCGGCGACGCCATCGAGTGATTTGGCAACCCAAGTGATAATAGGCCAGTAATTTCCATCCAGTTCTTGGCGGGTTCACATGTTCATTTTTACCCCACCAGCCCGCCATCTGTATCTGTTGAAATCGGACAGTGGGATGGCACAAACTGGACCCCTGCTGACTTGCCGTGCGTTTCTCACCCATGTCTTGAATGTCGCTGACACCGTTAATTTCAGCTGCGTGGAGGCAGATTTCCATCTTGCCGATGAGGCTATGGATATGGATGCGCGCCTTGGATGGGACTTCAAGCCGTCAAATGTCAGGTGGTTGGATCCCGACGTGTCTTCAGAAGTCGCCGAGTTTCCGCAGGGAATCAGGCTCACTGGGAAGAATAAGATTTACGCATTCCATCGCGTGACCGGCTGCCCATCCCAGTTTCCCTTTTTTCGCAAACGCACCGGCTACCTTATCAATCTCACTGACATGAAGGATATGAATCCAAATTCGGATGTGACAGTGGATCAACTTATCCGTGACCAGGTATTTTTTCCCCCCTGTGAACACTGAACCACTGACCTATGCCTCTCCCAGGACTCTCACTCCTGGGGTCGGGACACCGGGGCTCGAAGTAAAGTTGACGCATATGTACCTGGGTCTTTTTTCGGTTTATCCGGTGACGTCAAATCGCGTGTCGGCGGGCTGCTCCTGAGTGTGGCGGTGTCACCGCATGTGAATCTCTCGATCCTGTTTTTTTGAAGGGGGAGCGGCGTGAGCTTAATCCAGAGGACATCCGAATTCTTGCAGCAGCGAATCTCCGAACACGCGAAATGCAAGACAACACCGAAGTTGGTCGGACTCTTGCGTACTTGTCTTCTTCTTAATCATGCTCAACCATCTCACCTTGCGCTCAGGTTCCATCACTCCCTCCAGAACTGGCGTTGCAGGGGCATTCGCCTGGACGGGACGCGATGCGATGGTTCCATTTGTCTGCGCAAGTTAAACACAGTACGTTTCCACCCTGCGCAAATTGCCAGTTCTCAGTAGCACATGCAATATACCGTACATTCCCAGTGCCGTAAAGTGTGTCGGGTCTGTTCGGAGTCCGGTGTGTCGGAAGTTCTGTAGGACCTCGTCATATACGGAACACAGTGTCGGATGGCATGAAATATTGAACAGTGTGTCGCTTCTTCTGCCGTGTGTTGGATTTGAAAGATGTGTCGCTGTGTCGGGTTTCAGGGAGCCTCCCTTGATTACCTGGCGCAGTCGGTAAATTCGTAGATTGAATATCTATAGCTACGCAGCCGGCCGAATTTAAACTATCTATGGTTCCCTAAGTCCAAGTTCACGAGTCTTAGTACGAGTTAACTTGACGCTATGTTGAGAACGTACAACACTCACGGCTGCCAAATTTCGATTTTGCGCAACGATGCCGGACTGCAGCACGGGAATTGAATACTTCTAGGTACGGGCACACAAGACATATTTTATTTCAGCTCTGGTTCCACGATGATCTTTCTGGCTCCTGGTTGCAGAGGTCTACTTCAATAGCAAGTGGTGTTTATTCCGGCGGCATTTTGAACTTGAGTAGCCATCCGGAACACCTTCTGGTATTTCCCCTGGCAGAGCACACTTGATTCATGGTACTTGCACCTTCTGAGACCAGGACACCGTGGAAACGAATTTCGTCCAGGAGTTCAACCCTGCAACTGAAAGTTGGTAGGCATGGCTCGGTGTTTTTAGGGGACGATATCTTCATTTAAACTGCCACCCTGACCTCGGTTAACCATCAGAAGAGTTCAACCGCACTAACAACCACCGGCAGAATATATATTGGTCTCGGAGATGTCCAGATACCTACATGAAGTTCTTCAATTCTACGCTCTCTATACTACTTGTGCTCATGCTATCCGCTCAGGACATTTCCGGGGCTGTAATCGCCGCTCGCGGTGGGTATTCTATAGCATCCTCATCTCCAACTGACATCCCGGACTCCGCAACGTTTTTCTAACACTAATTTGGTCCAACGACACTACAGTGACCGGATGCGGAACCCTCATCAACTTCAACACACAACTCGGAGTCGCACCGTCAGTCCTCACATGGACTGAAGTGCAGTGTGGAAAGAATGTCGCCGTCTCCCGTGGGTCGAGGTGGACATGATCGAGTGGTTCGCTGTCGATATATATTCTGCATCCTGCAGTTCACAGAAAGAGCATTATAGCTCCAATCGTCGATGTCTGCTGTACATGCCTAAACGTTGGAACGATTGATGCAACCAAAGCATTGTTCGAGGAGTTTGCGGATCTGGGCACAGGAGTTATTGAGGGGGCCAGCTGGACGGTTGATTTTTAACCAAGTGCGAGGTGGACAGGTGGCTCGGGACAAAGCGGTCGGGCAACTGCTTGTATATTATCAAGGCTTCAAAGCCACATAAGACTGAGACCTCTGTCTGCTTTGTTTTTCAACATGCAATACATCTTCTCGGCTGTAATACGTTGGAGCAATGCAATCAAGGTCAATCAATTTCAAGCCGACGGGTCAATTGGAAAGACTTCGCCACATGCAAATACATTTCCGAAGTACGATACACCACTGCATTCAGACTTCACTACATTAAAGTAAGTGACAATGCGCTGGCATAACGTCGCCGTGTTTCCCGACAGGATCCATAGTGACGAACTTCCGTGAGTAATGCCAAATGCCATGCCTTTCCTTCGATCTCAGTCCTCGTACCGTTTACAGATGTCACGGATTAATACTACTGAACTTCATGCGTTCTGTAATCCGTTTGAGCCCATCAACCCAGTTGTCCCACGGTTCAGATTCACGTTTCGTAGTCGCAATGCGGTAATGGGCTGTTTCCCTCTTAATTCTCGACAATCTGAAGGACTGGGGGAGCCTATAATGGCAGCTGCTCATGAGGCGCCCAACGTACACGTAATCGTTCTTTGCCCCACTGCCGTCTTCTTACCCGAGCATCTGACGAAGTTGCGCTTCAACGGCGCCCCATTTGGGATGCGACGAGCTTGCTTCGTAAGCCGACGAACTTGCACACCATCTGACGAACATCCACATCCGACGAAGTGACGAAGTATGTGAGGGCTCAAAAAAGTCTTTAAGTACAAGTTATGCCGTGCGCTGCATCGGCCTCCCCAAGTTGGCGGTTATTCAAGCTGGCTTCCAGGATAGCGGGAAGTGCAAAGGTGCGATCGAAAGGCTGCGGCAAATAAGGCGAATAAGGCGAGATGTACGCCTTGACCGCTTCCAGAAAGTAGGAGGCATTCTGACCAGCAACAATGCTGGCCACGGAAATATAGGCAAGGGAAGCGGGGTGGGATTTGGGGATTTTGTATGTCATCTGTGAAGCTGCTGGCAGTGCTCGAGTGTGATCCCTCAACGTGGAAGTTACGACTACGCTGTCGAGGTCTTTGATCAAAGACTGTGAGGCATTCTCCCGGGATTTGTAGGCGCCGTTGTGCATCCAATCGAGATAGAGTGTGAAACAACCCACGGCCGCGGAGCCATCGGGTAATGTCCGGCCATGTTTCCTGACCTTGTCTCCACATTCATAAGTGCCTTCTGTTATCAAATTCAACGTGCCTTGTGCATCAATCTTGCAAGCATAAACAGTAAATCCAACTTGGAACCTTGTTTCCGGAGATGTTATCTGATGTTGTCGACAATTACCACTCTCGCAATGACCACCATATTGAAAATTTCCGAATGCTGTACATTAATTCAAGCCCTTCAAAAATTTCTGGTCCTCCCGGAACCCTCCCACTTGTTTTTTAGGGCTGTTCGCCGTGCCCATGATGACCATGCGGCCATTCATTCGGCGAGTGACGGGCACGGCCCGTTTCTCAATGGGACAGCTGTTTCTGAAATTCTCAGGGGCAGTTATTGCTGAAAATATGGTCCATTGAGATGCAACAACACCTGTGGCAACCAAGGTCCACTCCGAGGACTCGACGTTAAGGAAGGTTGGAGGCCGCAGAAGGTAGTATTGTTATGCCTAGAGGCCAATGCACCTGGTCAATTACATAGAACACGATCTGATTGTTGCTCGAAAGCTCTGAAAGCTAGCGAGTGAGTGTCGGCATAAGTAGCCTTGGAGATATTTGTGGACCGCAATGTACTTTCTGGTGCCGTGGAAATAAAACTTCTTTTTCGATATAACTGACGGTAAGCCTCGACAGTGTTCGCCCTAAGGCCTAAGGCATTAAGACAACATTAAGGCCTAAGGCCTTAATGAAGGGCTTAGGATAGGCCTTAGCTTGCGGGCTGATTTTACCGAAGGCCTTAGCACCTTACTCATGTCAATTACGAGACTGATAATTTTTTTCTTCTCTTCCCATCGCGTCGCGGCCCGCTTACGCTCAAGTACCTCTTTGCGACGACGGTCAAGGAGTCGCTCTGTGCTAGGCGTGGGGAGCAAATGGTGCAATGTGCACAGGAAGAGGAAGAGATGTATACACTGCGTTCCGAGGCCCGTCAGCAAGCCTGTGCTGACATCGGCTGACGCAGAGCCGACGGGGATCAGCGCTGCTTGCCGACCCAGGTCGGCCGAATTGGGCCTGACATCGGCTGACGCAGGACCGACCAGGGTTCTGGAACGGAATCATTACGTCAAGCTGTCAGCTCCAGTTTGTTTCTATGGGTCCAAGAGACTTGTAGTTACCGTTGGGAGGACAAAAAGTGAGTTTTTCCAAGACCCATGGACGTTGGCAGGGGTTAGCATGGCCGGCCAACATGGGTGTCGGCCAAATTGGGCTGACGGAGGTCGGCATCAATCAGGCCGACAACCCCGCGGAACGCAGGTGATATGCAGGTTATGGCAGCCTTGGACACAGAGGATGATACTCTGGACGGCAGTGAGGTCGAGATCGCTGACAACGAGGGTCTATGGAGAGTAATTATGACCATTTTCGTGATTCTGAATGCCTCAAATATATTTCCTTTTTCGTCAATAAGGCCTTCGGCGAGGCCTTAGTGTAAGGCCTTAACCTTGGGCTAAGCCTTAGCTTCCAGGCTGGTCAATTATTAAGGCCTTAAGGCGAACACTGAGCTTCGACACAGCTCGCGACTGGATGCATCCTAATAATGTGCTCTAGAGATATCGCTTTTTTCTTGGTGTTTCGATACGAATCCGTCTCAAATGTTTCTTGAGCGCCAATGGTTGACAAGTAGAACGAAGTTGCCGCGCAGCGACTTCCGCGAAACGACTTCCGCGCAATTGTGTCCTCGCCCATCTGCATGTGCTCTGTCACCCTGTGTCCACGGGATCCTTGTATTGGATTGCCTATAGCTCATGATCAATCGGAAGTCGAGTGGCTCAGTCTCTGGGACGGGGAAATTGTTCCGGAGTCACTCGCAGAATCCTGACATCCTGTGGGTTCAAATCAGATCGTAGCAGCGGTGGTTTCCCACCGTTGGGGATCTGCATAGTCGTTCACCAAGACATCTCGCGGGTTCAATTCAAATCGATAGCGATGGTTACCCACCGTGGAGGGATCTACATGCGCTGAAACGCCGTAACAAGAGCACGCGGCATCTAGTGCTATTTTGCGATTTCCTAGGACCAGTATTTATACAACGGGAAAGCGCTAGCACTTCTGAAGTGCTATTACTAGCACTCAGGACTCTGGCTAGGTGATATAAAGGAGAACTGGAGTGAGCCCAAGCTGCCGGTTGTAGCCTCAGATACGACTAGTGTGACGCGCTAGCACGGTCTGAAGGCACAAACCACGGGGAAATAACCATAAGCCTACACAGTCAAGGTGCTAGCACCTAGGGAGCGAGACACAGAAGAGTGGTATTGCGAGCACGCTAGCTGGAGGTGCGAGCGGCGAGTCTGGGATCTGAAGGGTAGTAAACTATGCGCTAGCAGCCTTCTAGCAAGGGCGCTAGTGTGCGGTACTCCTATAGCGATCGACCCGAGACCCGAAACACAGATGCGAGCACGTGACGGTCGCGACGCGGTCGCGAGTCACAAACAGAGACAAAGTAGATAGTAGAGGAATAGCTAGCAGGCTATTGGTGCGGATGCACGGGTCACCACATATGCAGTAACAGATAAACGGGCTGCTAGCCGGTGCTCTGACTCGTGCTAGATGACTCCAGGCGGCGGATTCAACTCCGCTTCGTCAGGATAGCGATTCCAGCAGCTGATGGCAAGCTGAGGGATCACTCACGATACCCTTAAATGGACGCTAGCGGATCAGTGTGGCTGTTCTGCTTGGCATAGACCCATCATAAAACCAAACGGCAGTCGTTTCATTGGCTGTCGTATCTATCACATCATTTTCACTCATTTATATTATTCATTCTGTTTATCACATGTACCATGGACCTCAGTAGTATAAAGGGAGCACAGAGCAGGCTAGAACCTCAGATTATTACACCCCGACTTTGTACGAAGTTGGTGCAGGTGGTCTCAGGTTGCTAGTGGAGATTGTACACACACTTCACAAGTAGTAGCTTTATTGGAATCAATACTGTTGACTCTGGACACATCGAGATCTTAAGTTGAGGTTCTAAGTTGTTGGCTCGCGGAGTCTTCACGTATAAAACCAAGGGTGTTCTCTTCGAGAACCAGCTAGCAGTTGCGCTAGCAGCTTTGCCTTCACCCCGGGTATATTCGTAGTGTGTTGGATCGCCTGTTAGGTGATTGTGTGTTGACTCGAGCCCACTAAGAAAGAAGACGGACTAGGTGCCCCCACCTCTAGACCGACTGTAACTTGTCCAGTTTACTTCGCCTTCACCCCGATATTGACGGAAGCGCTGTCGTAGTGTGTTGGGGTCGCTAGCTGGACGCTTATAGTGTCTATTGCCCATACAAAGTGGAAACGTTCCTGTTCTTGGTTAAGGAATAGGTCAGCGGCTTAAGGACTGCCTTGTCGCTTGAGGATTGAAGTCCCTTTGTTGTTAGCCTCAATAGTCTTGGGTATCCCATTGCGAGGATTTTCACAAACCTACATACTCTGCCCTGGTGCCCTCGATCTAGCGATCCAGCCACCTTGTATCCAACCCATAAACCCCTGCCCATCCCAGGTGCTAGCGGTATTGTTGTTGGCAGCTGCGTAGTGCTAGCGTGTTGTTGAACAGCTTTGTTGAAGTCTAGCAGTCGAATTGTGTTTGTTCCAAACCCGCTGGTCGCATACTACGGCCCGGACCCGAACTCACAAAGAGAAGCACTTACATCTTTGGAGGAATAGATTGTTGTAGTGGTGGTTTTGTGGTTGTTTTGTGCAAGCACGAATCTAAGCTATTTCTAGTCGTATATCAAGTGCACCGTTTCAGCGCGTTACAGTCTGAGTTGGACCCGCGAGATGATGTTGAACGACACTATTGTAACCACTCCCAGCCCGACAAGAAGGCACAGCTCTCATTATCGCTCTGCTTCCAGTGTACGGACACGCGGCGGTCGGATTCGAACCTGGACATCTTATGTGAGTGCTTTTGAACGAATGCAGAACAGCTTCCCAGATTCGAAACTTCTTCCCGTCGTCCTGATCGCGGTTACACACCATAAGTATATTCAATTCGAACGGCTTCACTGGAACAGTTCCCCAGATTGAAAACTTGTTCTTCCCATCATCCAGATCGAGCTACACGACCGCAGGCATTTTCACCGAAATGATGTATACATGCCACAATTCAAGAGAGCCTCGGGAGGTATAGAATCAGCCAACACTGGTTGACGACACAGGATTGCAGCGACGCCCTTAGGTAAGATCGAAGGCAGTTAGATATCCGAACCCACCTGTAGCAACGACATTGGAGAAGGCCTATAAATGCTTGAAAATGACCCGGCCTTAATCGTGCTCTCCATTCTTCTTCATTTGGCACGCTCTCAAACGACCTGTGGTTGTTTAGTTCTCTTTCACTAGTTGGCTTTCAAATTCCTAGTTCTCCTCTTCCACGTGCAGCGCACTATCGACGTCACCATGTTCAAACTCCTCCTCATTTTGCCGCTCTTTGTTTCCCTCACGGCCATCGCCGCACCCGTTGGCCCGCATGGCCTTCTGGTATACTTGTTTTAGTTTTTCTTCGATCACACTGTTGACCATCTCTTTTGCTGTAGGAGCGAAAACTCCGCCACAAGGGTGCTGGCGCCGGCGCAGTCGCCGCTACACCAACTTCATTTGCAGCAGCGGGTGCTAGCCCAGCAGCTGCTGCAGCAGGAGAGGCTACGGAAGCAGCTGTTGCTGCAGCAAGCAATACCCCAACAGATTTTGCCAACTCAGTCGCTACCGCTGTAAGTCCTTGCACTTTGCACACGTACATGCCGTCTTAAAATAATGCCCTACAGTGTACCAACCTCGACATATCTGCTCTTGCCTTCGGAAACCCTGACGAGCCTGACGCGACCTTGAACCCCGTGAGTTGAGCACAAAATATTTCACAGTTCGTTTGTTCCTCATACGCGATACAGTGCAGCTTTTTCACGAACCCGTTCCCCGTGAGTTCTTCTCACTAGAACCTCAAAGTATCTTTGCGGTTCTGAATAAACTCTAGTGCACAACCGACCCGGACAGGGCCACGCAACTCAACTTGTCTCTGGTGAGTTTCTTTCATCACTTTTGGGTGAGAGCGTTCTGAGCCCGCGTTTCATCTTAGTGCCCGCCTGGTACTCCTATAAATGTCAACCCCGGTACCATCGGGACCGTTGGCAACGTAGCAGGTAAGGTTCCCATGAGTCTTTCTGGCGTTGCGGCCATTAACGTTACACGAACAGTTACTGCAGCACCGGGTTCTACCGCTGTGAGTGCTTTCGACTTACATACCCGGATGCCGTTATAAAACAATGCCTACAGTGCACCCCTTTCACACCGGATACTGCATCGATCGCTGCCTTGGGCGATGCGGACTTGCCCCCAGTGAGTTTCAGCATGAAAAGTTGAATAACAGTTCACTTTATTTACGTCCGTACGCAGTGCGCCACCGTCGCGACTCCATTCCAGGTCGGTTCACATCACCTGCTTACTACTTCGACATTTTGATCAAATTCAACTCCAGTGCACGAACGATCAAGGAAGAGCCGCACACCTCTTCCTGACATCCGTGAGTTCTCGTTTTACCTTCTGAATGAGAGCGTTCTGGATCCACCTTTCACCGTAGTGCCCGCCTGGAACTCCGTCAAGTGCTTAGTGCTCTTTGCAAGTTTCCACCACCGCAAGAGGTCTGGACCATGGAATTACATCAGCCAAAGCTTTTTTGGAAAATATTGGTATTAGTGTAGTATTCCACTGGATTAAATTCATCGGATACGGCGGTGTTCGAGTCCGGATTGAACCGACTCCTCTTAACCGCCACTTCAGCCCTGCTCCTCACGATGTTAGAAATTATAAGAGCAGTTACATTTGACTCCTCGAAGGCCAAGTTCAAAAGTGGTTTCTCGTGATCCCCATCTTGCGATAGACTCGGAGTCTGAGAAGTCAGTTGGAAGTACTTAAGAGACGAATGATCAGAAATTGCGGTGCCAAATGCTATCATGATCTAGCACTGGGGCAACAAGGAACACATATGAAAACCATATGCATCAAATGCATATGGTTGGCAGGTAGAACAAATGTCACAAAGCTGCCTTTGACAGACAAAGGGCAGCTTTGTTGCATGCTTTGTGCTCCTGTGTGGGGGAGCAAAGCATGCACCAAAGGCAGCCTTTGAAAGTCAAAGGCGGCCTTGTGCATTGGGCATCAAGTGCAGACCATATGTGTTTGACGCATATGATCTTCACATGCATCAGTGATTGCCCCCAGTGTAGGTTATTCCAGTCCAGGAAACAGCCATCGTTGCACATATGTGCTCCATACCTAGAAGCAATTTTCGAATATTACCGCCTCCGGGACGAAATACTCCAGCTTTACGTGTGTGTGTTGTGTGTACTCATTTCATTTGGTTATTTTTATTTGGGCGCACAGGGTGACAATTACTCAACAGAATTAAAATCATATTACTATGATTGTCTATGATCTGTTCCACATTGAATCTCCAATGTCGACCTCCACCGCCCCGTCAGAATCACACTCCCCACATCCTGCACTGCTCCACAATATCGTCGGGCAACGTTAGCCTGCCATGTTCGGCCTCCGCGGGCAGGACCGCGATCTGGAAGAGCCCGCCGCCGATCATGTGCCCTGTACGCGCAAAAATCGTGTCAGTGTAACCGAAGGTAATTAAAAGGGAAAGAGAGAGTGGGCCGTACACGCGATGTGACAGTGGACTGGACGATAACGGAGACAACCAAGAGGAAGATATAGCGCGTTGGGAGAAAAAAGTGGAAGGACAGAGCGATGGAATGAGGCAATCAGCATAGAGAACAAATGCAAGACATAGAGACAGACGCACACGCCCAATACCCTGGGTTATCGGCGACGATCCGCACTACGGCCCATCCGCGCGACATCACCGTGAATGTGTCGCGTCTACGAGCGGCCCATCAGTCGCGTCACAGCTTCGAGCCGAAAATAAAATAAAATAAAAATGAGAACGAGAGCGCACCGTAAAGGATTCACCGTGTCGAGATGCGCGTTCGCGGCTTTGTAGCGACCATGCCCGGTGCCGAGAAGCCAGGGCTGTACCCAGAGAAAGATAAAGGGAAATGAATGAGCATTGTTCAGTCGCAGGCGGAATGATTGACTGACCGCGTATCCATGTCTAAGGACCAACAAATAAGTCATTGCGGGGACGAGAAGCGAATTAATCTAAGTGCAGCGTACAAGTGGAATGGGTGGTCTGTGGGTCACAAACAGAGTCCGGAAATTGATTCGTCGTGATTCAAATAATTGTGAGAAGCAGAGCGCAAGGAGTCTGAAGGAAGTAGGAACCAGGCCTGCTTACCTCCATCGTCTAAATTAGTAATCACGAAATCGACTGTCTGGCCGTACTCCAGCGTCGTAATGAGCTGGTCTCTGCCCATCCCACAAATTCAATCGTATCGCGCAAAACTTTGAATAAACGGCAACGCACCCGGGCCAAACTTTTACCCCCGTCCCCTTTCCTTCTTGGTCCCCATCCTCACTTCCCTCGTTCCGCGGGGCATATACCCCCGCCGTATCCCGCACCAACGCGGCCTCACCCAGCGGCGGCACTTCCCAACTCGTCCCATTGATGAAGGAGCGCCAGTTGAGGTCGTGTGTGCGTTGGATGGAGAATATCCAGGGAATGGTCAGAACGTCCGTACTTGGAATGCCCCCTTCGACCGGGATAGTAGACGTCGCGGGTCCCCCCTTCCCAAATGGTCTGAGCGTCCACTCATTGAATGCCGGTAGCTCATACCACTCCTTCACACGCCCGGGGCTCGCGCGCGAGGACGGGCCAGGCTTCGTGCTGGGCAACGGGAGCTTGCCAGAAACGGGGATAGAGGTGGAGGGGACAGAGGTGGAGGGGTAGCGCAGGATGGCGCGAGCTTCGGGGTGCATGTTGAGGCTGTGCACACACAAAAAAAAAAAAAGCGTTAGTTTATTGGGTCTTCGTACAAAAGGGAGAATAAGGCGTGGATTAGGAGCGCGAGAAGGAGAGAAACACCGGAAGGGCGGAAACGAAGGGATGGAGGAAGTTGAAGGTAAGGCGGGGCAAAGAAAACGGAGCGGGCGAAACGCACTTCTCATACCCGAAATGCTCCTCCACCATCCTTGCCCTCATCCAAAACGCCTCCGTGTGGGTATCAAACTTGTCTCGCTCGATAAGGATGTCGTAGCGCTGGGCCGGCTATACGGGGAACATCAAATCCACCAATCGTTCATTCTTGGCTGTCTTTCTTTCTTGAGAAGCTCACCTACGGCTGAGTCAATTGATTTATTTATTGAGGGAGGAAGAGTGCTCACCTGAAGTACGAGGTCTCTCACCCGCACCGCCTCGAGTAGGCTCCCGTCCGCCTCGATTATGGTGAGGACGTGTCCGTCGACAGAGACGCGCAGCGGAGCGAAGGTGCCGGCATGGATGAGACGGAGGCGGGTGCTGTGCGAAGCGGGGTGTAAGTAACGGCGTTAAGCGAGGACGAAAACGCGAAGGAAGAATCTATGATGAGGCACGAAATGGGCGGTGGTGGGGAGGGAAGTCGTAGAACGAACAAAAATGGAAAATAGAAACCCAAGCAAAGCTGAAGCGAAAGTGCGTATGACCGCGGAGGAAATGTTGTAAAAGCGAGGATAAAAGAGACAATACGCACCCAATAAACACATCCCCCCATACTTCTGAATACCCCGCTCCACTCTCTTCCCCACCCGCACCGCTTGGGTAGCCCGGGTTATCCTCCACGCCGTGCGTCTCTTGTCTTTGTTCTGCTGTGTGCGTTGCGCTCCCTCTTCGTCCTAGTTCTCTCTGTCATGCCTTCATCGCGCTGTTTTCGTCCATCGCTCCAAGACGAAGAGGTATCGCGTCTGTCTCCTCCACCGTTGGCGTAACGTGCGGCTAGTTGTCTGCGGGCGTCGTCTCCGTCCGCATGCTTCCCGCCGCCCTGCCCGTTGATAGCGACGCGGTCGGGGACGGGCTCGGGGGTCGTTTCGATGGGGTGGGACTGTGTTTGTGTTAACCATATGCAGATGTTTGTTAGCGGTACGAAAATAATGATATCGATCCCGAGAATGCAATAAATAAAGAAAAATGACGCGAACACAAATCAAAGGTGAACGCAGGTGGGAAGGAGCCGGGGCGTGAAAACGAAAAACAGAAAGGCCCAGGACGAAAATCGGGATAGCGAGACTGAAAGAAGTGGAAACGAAAACGAAAAGCGAGAAGCCGGGCAGAAAAATAGGGATAGCGAATAAATGAGAATGACGTGGACGTCGAAGATGGGCCTGGGTAGGCGCGGAGGAACGAGAACGAAAAAGAGAGAAACCGGGCACGAAAATAGGGATGACGAAGAGGATGATGAGAAGTCAATGAACGAAAGAAGTAAAGGAAATCAGAAGGCCGTGAACGAAGGGCGGAGGAAAAGCGCGCGCGTGAACACGAATGCGGGGAGACAGAACAGAATGAACAAACGAAAATCGACTCACCGCCAAATACATCCTAACCATCTCCCTGCTCGCCTCCGTGTCCAGTTCGTCCGTCAGCGTCAGGACGTGTTCAGCGCCATACTTTTGCCCCCGCCTCTCATCCGGATGATGGATGACGAGGGGGCCGAAGAGGCCGTCGGTGTGCTGCATTGAGGTGTGGCCGCTGCAGAGGGAAGGGGAAAAGAATATTAGCTGATGAAAGGGCACCGAGATATCGAGGAAGAGAATGCGAATGCATGGGTTTTCTACGCCCTCCCATCTCCCGTCTTCCGGACAGAACGATTAGCGCAAACGGCGTGCAAACACCGAGAATAGGGTTAAAAAATGCCGAAATGGACCCCAACGAACGAAAAGAATTACCCGGGAACGAAAAACAAACAAAAGTCGCACTCACTGCCACCAAGTCGTCCCCATCCACCCTCCAACGTGAAATTGTACAGGAGCGTCTGGCACGGGGGGATAGGGCACTGTGAGATGCCGGGGCCGCCGTCGTAAAAGGGAGTAAGAGGCAGGGGGAGGCCGTGCCTAGGGGCATCAAGGTTGAATTCGGTATAGGTTGGGATGAGAGGGGAGGGGAGGGAGGGTCGTACCAGTGGATCGAGCTGCATGAATATATCATTCAGCGACACTGTGTTGAGAAGACAGTAGCAATACGTACGTTCCCTCGTCTTGAAGTCCGTTCGTCACGTATACCTGAGTAGACCGATGAGTACCAAAGAAAAAAACTTGGAAAAGTCCAATCCAAGAAACAGAACCGTATTTACCAAAATGCGATCATGCGCATTCGCCTCTATAAGCGGTCCCGGCGAGCGGCCGTTCACCACCACGCGCGTCCTATTCCTGCGTACGTCCGCGCCAGAAACTGGAACTGCGGACACGGTCCACCGGTACACGCGCGTCCGTGGTGGCGCCGTTTGGTCGAATTTTGGATTGAGGGCGAATGTGTCTGGTTGCTCTTGGTGGGGAGGGGCAACCCAGGTAGTCATCCAGAGCAGAAACAGGAAGGGGAGGAGGAGGAGGACGAGCACGGTGCAGGCAGAGATAACGCGTTTCCGCCGGCTGGGCCGACGAGGTGTCAACCGCCGCGCTTCGTGTTCGTGCTCGCCGTCGAAATTCGAGGCAGCGATGAGACCCACCTGCTCGTCGTCGGGGTGGTCGCCGGGCATACTCCACCGTGGCAGCACATGGATCAACGTGGCCATCAAACCGCCAGCCAATCGGCGCACGCACTGATATGCGGCACCCATAATTGGCAACTCCGGCGATCGCTCCGGCAGACTCTTCGCTGTTCGCCTCCTTTGTTAGAATTTGGCGCGACCTGCTTCGAGCTGACAGTTAGCTGAGACCTGTCGGATATATGAACAGCAAGTATTTACGGTATATACGGTATATATACCTGGTACCATTATGTACGTACTTTGCGCGTTTGTACCCATCCACAACCCATCCATACCCACCGATACACCACTGGTCTTCCGTCCCTCGAACACTTCCCGCTGTAACGTCCCTGGATTCCGTTTTCCTACATCCTTGTACGACGCCCGCCTAACGCCGCTTGGACCAAGGCATAATCCTTCTTCGTCTCGTCTCGTCATGACTACCAGACAATTATTCGCCTTCCTCCTCGCCGCCTGTTCCGCGCGCCTCGCATCTGCCGCCTCCGCGCAGGTCTTCTCGTCGCCCTCGAGCGGACCCTTGGTGCAGACCGCCAACTACACGTCCTTCTCGAATAGCACCCTCAAGGATAAGCCGACGTGCAAGGGCAAGGCGTTTAATAGGATCATACAGGTGTGGTTGGAGAATATTGATTTTGCGGTGCGTGTGTAGTCGTCCTCTGCCTTGGGGTATTAATGCACAGAGCTAGACAACCGCCTCGAC
The DNA here is from genome assembly GCA_029378375.1 of Mycena olivaceomarginata. Classification (NCBI taxonomy): domain Eukaryota; kingdom Fungi; phylum Basidiomycota; class Agaricomycetes; order Agaricales; family Mycenaceae; genus Mycena; species Mycena olivaceomarginata. Next base: position 21,371 of record JARKIC010001957.1, read on the forward strand.
GCCCATCTTCGAGTCCCTCGCGGAGCAGGGCATCCTCCTCACCAACTACAACGCCGTCACGCACCCTTCCGAGCCCAACTGTGAGATTCCGGTCTTCTCTCTCCTCGTGCCGTTCCGTCCCGTTCCCCTTTCTGCCTCTCCCTTCACATCTCACCCTTCATGCTAAAATACCTCCCTGTCATCCTAAAATACACCTGCCTTTTCCTCCATCCTTCCCATTTCCATGTTCGCGTGCTAACCTCGGGATGCACACAGACGTCGCCGCCATCGGCGGCGATTTCTTCGGCATGGCCGACGACAACATGTACCACATCCCCTCCAACATTTCCACCGTCGTCGACCTCCTCGAGGACAAGGGCATCACCTGGGCCACCTACCAGGAGAGCATGCCCGCCGACGAGTTTTACGGCTTTCTGTGTGTCTTTGCGTGTTCTTCTTCGTCTTCTCTCATTCCTTATGGATTTAATTGTCATTGCACTCGCCCGCAGCTACAACTCGAACAACTACATCTCTCCCGGCTCCGCCGACTACCCTTACTATGTCCGCAAGCACAACCCCCTCGTCATCTACGACGCCGTCTCCCAGGACCCCCAGCGCGTGAAGAAGATCAGGACGTTCAATGACTTTGCGAATGATGTCGTCAATGGGACGCTGCCGCAGTGGGTGTTCATTACGCCGAATATGGTGTGTGCTTGCGAGTTCTTCTGTTTTTTTTTTTTTCTGGAAACGGGGTGTTTTCGGGAGAGGTAATTGGGTGGGGTACCACCATTCCTCCATCTCCCCTTTCCCCTCTGCCTCTGATCTTCCGCTCCCCCACTCGCACCACCAAAAACAAAAACACTAAAAAAATACTTCACAGGTCAACGATGCACACGACACCACCATCGACTTTGCCGCCTCCTTCCTCACCTACTGGCTCGTCCCCCTCCTCTCCGACCCGCGCGTCAACGACGGCGAGACGCTCATCCTGCTGACGTTCGATGAGACCGAGACGTATACGATTCAGAATAATGTGTGGGCGGTGTTATTGGGTGAGTCTCTCGTACTTCGTTTTTCTTCGGATCAAGTTGAGGCTGACACGCATTCTCACAGGCGGTGCCATCCCGCTCAACCTGCGCGGCACCACCGACGACACACTCTATACGCATTACTCCTCTTTGAGCACCGTGCAGGCCAACTGGGGACTGAAGAGTCTGGGCAGGGGGGATACGATTGCGTGAGTGTTTCTGGTTGTGGCACACTCTTTCGCCGATGACTCGTTGCGGACTCGCGCAGTCGACCCCGGGGAGTTGCCTTCCCTCCATTCTCGCGCGACGCAGACGGTTTGCACGTTTCCGCGGACTCGCATTTTACTTCTTCTCGCGAGTAGTCGGAACGCCTTCTCGGGGTTTACTCTGTCCCGTCACCCTCACTAACACGCACGCACAGCGGCCTCTCGAACGTCTTCTCGTTCGTCGCCTCCAAGACCGGCTTCAAGAACGTCAAACTTCCCGCCGACCAGGTCCCGCAGTTCAACCTCACCGATGTCGCGAGCGGGGCGTTAAGTGAGTGTTTGCGTTCCCATCCCAGTTCCCCTCCCTTCCTCTGCGCATCTTCTTTCATGCTAACACCCCGCCCAGCCTCCGCCAACTTCGTTCCCTTCCCCGCACCCAACCTCAAAGCCCGCGGCGCCGGCGGTGGTTCCGTCCTCATCCGCCCCGGGCTCAACACCAAGCTCACCCCGGGCTCGCTCCCTGCGCCCGTCAACTTACTGCTCCATAACAAGACGACGCCGTGGCAGATGAGCCCGCGGACGACGAGCGGGAAGAATATTATCCCGTGTGCGGATCCGAACTGTGCGTGAGCGCACGGCGCGGGCGTTCGATTTCTAATTGGGATGTGGGTGTGCGGAGTGGGCCTGGGAGGAGAAAGAGGTGCTTTCGCTTTCGCTTTCCCGACTTTTAACCTAAAAAACACTCAGGAGTTATCCCAATTCCCCTCGTTGTCTTCGTTACTGAAGTAGTTATTTATTGTTGTCGCGGTCGTGGATGTATATATCCGCTGTAAATATATTGCTTTGGGTTGCGCTCCGCGTCGTCTTGGCTTGGTTTTTGTGATTCGGGTGAATATGCAGACTCAGTCGCGGCCCCGCCGCCACATTTGGCTGCGATGAACGCTCGTTCGTTCACCTCAGTGCAAGTTAAGTAGCGCCATTGCCGTTCAGGAAACGGACCCGGCGCACCTCAACTGCATCCAATCCCCGTAACCTATAAATTTAATTCTGCGGTAACCCATACATTTGTCTGTCCACCAGGGTCTATGAGCTAAAGAGGGCTTCACAGTGGACTGGGGTTCAGCCGAAGAAAACACCATTCTCCTCATCCTCCGCCTCCTGCTGAAGATCTTCCCCCGACCCCGCCGTGAAACCGTTCACAGTACCTGCAATATTCGAACACAAGACGCTCTGGATACCCTTGCCCCCGAGGAACTGCGAGTCGTCCGAAATTAGCTCCAGTACGGTTTGTGCTCATTAATGTGTGCTGGTTTATTTTTTAACTCGTCTCGTGCAGACATTGCACCTTTAGCTCATCTTCATACGTGTACATTTCTTCGGCGTGGTTTGCCCCAGTTAACCCTCGCACATACATAGAATTTTTGCACCATGAATTGCTGTATCACCTGGTATGTTTCTCAATTCAAGTTGAGCGCTACTCACGCTCACGTTTTCGACAGCATATCCTTATTGCCTTGGAATTGCATACGCGGGACCTTTCCTTTGCCTCGCTTACTCCTGCTAACCCTCGCGGCTAGACTCTTTGTACCGAAATCCAACACACTCTATATTAACCCGTATGTTTCTCGAGCCTATGCCCCGAACGTGACTGACGCGACTCTCACAGCAGCATTCCTGTAGCTTGTACTCTAGCACGAAATGTAATTTTTCTTGTGATTAATGTGCGAGGGGAATAAGATAGATACGATGGATCCGAGGCCTAGGATACCCTTGAAAGGCTCACAAGGCCTCGGAAGTTGACCTTGGCCTGGACACCCTTGAAAGAGATTGTGAGTTTAAAAAGATCCTTGCTTACCCATTGGGAGCCGTGTCCAGGGCTTGACAACCCTCCGGAGACCTTGGATGGCTTGAGAGGGGCTTGGAGTTGGAACTCCCTTCAGAGGTTTTTCCGCTTTTGGTGATGCGGCAGCAGCCCAGTCAAGAGCTAAGTGTGGTGGAAGCCATAGAAACCAGAAGCCCAAGTCAGTCCAAGGAACTTGCTTTCTTAAATTAAACGGCGACAGAGAGTACGAAAGGCTGCCTCAAAAAAGGCTCGTGGACGTCGAAAGCAAGAGCGCTAGTCCGATGTGTCGGCCGATGATGTCCGTCTGCACTTTATATACGTGTGAACGACTGTCTTCACAAAAGTATATAAAGGCTTGTTACGAGACTACGTCTGCACCGGCATTCTGGCTGAGCTATTTCGCATGAACGACGCCAGAGCTCCACACTGAGTCTCTGAAGATTCTTCCCCCGGCTGACGACATTCTCGCGCAGCAGTGCTACGATAAATTGAAACTCGATATGGAGAAGGCAGACATAATAACCAAGGTGCGTCCATACATCCGTCCGCGACTGCTGGACGATGCTGAAAAGTGTCTTGCTTTCCCCGATCTCTCGGTCTGCGCTCTGTATCCCTTGACTCCATGAGCATCTACGACTTATCAGGACGACATCTCAATGTCGATATGAAAATCCCGCCCACGTCCATTGCGATCTGAGTCCTCCCCCGATGCGCACACTCCAGGCTAGTCGTACTTCACACTAGGAAGAAACGATGGCGATGGCGACCACATTCCTCCACACCCACACGCCCGCCTCCGAACCAGCGCTTTCGAGGCGTTTTGTCTTTGCTTTGCCCTCCAGCCATGCTCGCTCGCATCCTCCCACCCCCGGTCGACTTTTTTGGTCACCATGGCGGCGAAGGTGATCCGTCCCGCCTCACTGTCTGAGACAGGCGACGTCCCGCGTGCTTTGAGGACCATCCCACCCTCCGCTGCTCGAGGTGGAGAGGATGAGGTTTCCGGGGGTCTATGCGACGTGGCGTGCGTGTCGCGGGTAGCTGAGGGGAGACGCGCCGGGGGGCGCTCATGCAGTACACAGTGGGGCCGCGACGCTTTCCTGAGAGAGGCGCGGGAGGTATGCGGAGACGAGGCCGGTGAAGAGCAGCTGGAGGGCGCGCATTCCCGCGGCGGGGGGAGAAGTTTGACGAGTACTTGCAGGAGGAGGAGGACCAGCTGGGGGGAGAACCAGGAGGAGTTGGCGATGGCGCTGCAGGGCGGGCTCGCGTGTGCTGGACAGTATGGGAACCGAGTTGTGGGCGTCGGTACGTCTCTTTTCTTCGTCTTCGTCTTCCTCTTCCTTGCTGCCCTCTGTCTTCGTGCCGTCTCCTCCCTTTTCCTTGTCGCATGCTGACGTTTCTTCATAGATCATTCACCTCATCGTCTCCCCACCAGCTTCTTCTGCCGCCGCCCTCGGCCTTCTATCCCGCACGCGCATCTTCACGCGCAGCCCCAGAAGCGCCCTTGCCCGCACAAGTCCCCATCCCGCCCGAGTACCACCTCACCGAAACCGGATATGGTACCCACTGCCGCCGAGGTGTGCGTAGTCCTCCTCCCCGCGTTCCGCATAGTCGACTGCGTGCTGGACACTGGTGAGGCCAGCGGGGAGCTGCTGGGCTGCAAAACGACGAGGGCACCATCCCGTGATCCGCGCGGCGCGTACGCAGCTCGCGGAGGTCGTGCCCGCCGTGCGCGAGGAGGAGGGGAGAGGGTGGTTTGACGGGGTCGATTGGCGCGAATGAAGGCGGATTGCGCGGCTGACGGGGTCAAGTGCAGGGCTGGCGGAGGTGGAGGTGGTGCGCGAGCACGGGCACGAGGAGCGCAACGATTCATCCAAGGGGACGAGACCGAGGTCCATCTTTGTCGACCTCGATGCTCGTGGCGACCCCGAGCCCGCCGCCGGGGGAGCTGCGCAAGTACGAGCAGGGGTATGCGAGCCGATGGTCCCCGTGCTCGACGCACCTCATTCCCTACGTATCGCGCATCTCCCGCCGGGCGCTGAGGATGGTATGTACGTATCCGCCAGGTATGCGCAGTCCTCCTACGTCGTGCACCGCATGATCTACTGTATACTGGACGCTGGCGAGGCTGGCTGCAAAATGACGCACACGCAGACGCAGACGCAGACGGAATACTTAGGTGTAGGCGAAGCATTCAACTGTTCATCCATTTTACGCTTCCTTTCCTGCCGCTGTTTCGCGCGCACTGGGTGATTGACCGTATACAGTTCGTTGACTATTTTCCACTTCCCCTCAATTCAGCTGACTTCCTCTTCCTTCCAGCGTCAGCCTTCCATCCAAATATCGATCGCGACATTAACTCGGCTTGCTCTTGGGATTCCGACAGTTCTCTGGCGCAAGACGCGATATTTGTTTTTGTTCCGCGACTCGCGGAGCCAAGCAAGAGCCGAGTTCTCAAATACAGTCAAGTTGCCCGAGGTGCTCGGGAAACGTCGTCCGGAAACCACCAACTCCCTGACTCCGTGCCCAGTCGCCGGCTGAATGATCTGTATCCTACCCCAACTCGGACCCTGGTAGTCTGAGTCCTGTAGTGGGCGTTCTATCTGCGTATTCTGATGGGCGCCATCATCCCAACTGAGGTAAATGCGCCCACCAACACCAACTCCCTGACTCCGTGCCCAGTCGCCGGCTGAATAATCTGTATCCTACCCCAACTCGGATCCTGGCAGTCCGAGCCCTGCAGTGGGCGTTCCATCTGCGTATTCTGATGGGCGTCATCATCCCAACTGAGGTAAATGCGCCCACAACAAGTCTATCCTATTCTTGTGGATGTCAGTACGCCGATGACCTCCAGACCTCCAGTGGCACCTTCTATCAGCTTCATCTGATGCTTTCTTTTTTTCGCATTGGGACTCCGAGTCGGAGGTAGCACATATGCCGCGTACATACTTATAAAAAGCCCACTCTACGCTCTCGGACACAATCGCCGGTGCACGATGTGGACCCCCATCGTGCTCGCCGTTCTCGGGGCTCTCAAACTCGTCCAAGCCGACGCCGAATTGCAACTGGATCCCATCGCATCGCGGATCCTCCGCGAAGCCCTCGCTGACGGCATCGAGCTCGCGCCGTTCAACTTCACGGCCCCCGCGTTACAGGAGATCGTCGCATGGGCGCATTTCGATGCGAGGAAGAGTGGTATCCCGGAGGGGCTGTTGCGTGCTGCACGGAATGCGACGACTGTTGATGTGCATGGTACGTTCTCGGCCTGTTTACATTGGAGTCCGGTATAGATCTGACGTTGGCTTAGCACACCATGTGCCGAACTGGTTCCGCGCGATCGAGCCATCGGATGGCGGGATGCCGTCGCCGGCGGTACGTAAATTAAATCACTCGTGGTTTGGGGTGGCATTTGTTCTGATGATACTGTGCACTATCCGCGCACGCAGTGGACCCTCGAATCCCAGCTCCAGCACATGGCAAACCAGTCGATTGGGCGCTCCATACTGAGCATCCCCCAAGCCCAACGAATTCCCTGGCGACAAAAATGCAACGGTAATCGTTTGTTTGAATATACTATGGATACTGGGCGCTCACTTAGGGTGCTCGCAGGCAGCGATAGCCCGGCTTCTGAACGAGAACACGGCTGCGCTGGTGAAAGTCTCCCGAATAGATTCAGTTTCTTTGCGACATCGGCTCTTCCGTATGTGGATGAAAGGTGCGGCCGTTCAGTGTCGAGTAGCAGAGACTCAGATAATGATAATTGCAATATAGCCTCACGGAGGTGAAACGGTAGGAGGAGGCGCTTCGTCCGCCCGGTCCAAGTGTCTGATCTCATTATATTCATCAGTGCTGTGGAGACCCTGGGTGCCGTCGGTGTAGCCCTCACGTCGAATCACGAAGGGAAATATCTCGGAAATCCTGAATTTGCTCGCTTTTTTACTGGAATGGAGGCGATGAACGGTGCGCCGTCAGCCTGGTCACTCATAATTGTGTCTTTCTCATTTGCTCGGTTGGAAAGCCATTGTTTTCGTTCATCCCGCCAATCCTCTGATGGAAACCGCTGGAGGCCTTGTGTTGGCAAATCCGACGCTGTACCCTCAGGTTAGTCTCCATTATCATCGTCCAATCCGAAAATCGATTCAATGGTTGTCGCCACATAAAGGGAATAGTCGAGTTCTTGTACGTGCCCCGTTCCAACTGCGCTCCTGTATTTTCGGAGTCACTGACGCTCAGTCTAGTTTTGAAACAGGTCAAGTAAAAACAAGCGCTCGACGTTCAAACCACCTAACAACACCTACAGCGCGAACATTTATGGATCTGGCCCTTTCACGCACTCTCCAAAACCTGACCCAGTATGTCAACTCTGTTGCCTGAGGCACTAAAATTTCCAAACGGCCCTTTCGCAGCCTTAATTGGATTATACCTCACGGTACGTACACTGTGCCAGGCTCTCTACAGAAGTCAACTTTCACAGTTGGAGGCTCTCTCCCCTCAATCATCGACCGGTGCGGCTCACGCACTTGCGCGTTTAACCAATCCGTTCACGTGTGCGGCCGGTCATAGGAGTATCACTGGCAGGAGCGAAGAAACTGCAGCTATCATGCAAGCGTTCCACACCCGCTGTTGGTGGGACAGTGCCGGGGTCTGTAGCCATTCGTGCCATTTCGTCAATTCTTTGTGCACTAATGACCGTTCCTCCCACAGATAACGTACTCACACCAACTCGGGGGTTTGCTCGCGTACAACATATCCCCGTCGTTCTTGCTTTACGGCTCAGACTGGCCGTGGATACCTGCGCCCCTTGTGGACCCTGCATTTGACGCCATCACGACGTCGCCATTCCTCAACGATGCGCAGAAACTGGCTATGCGAAGCGAGAATGTCAAGAGACTATTCGAGGGGAAGATCGACATTTAATGTGGGGTTGGTCGGTTTGGAGAGATTCGAGCTTCCCTTTATCTTTTGAACTGATAGAACTTCAGGAATGTTTATACAATGAAATATCCCTGTCTTGACATATTTGTACTCTGGAGACCGATAGTAAGCCTTGCTGGTCGCCTCAATCAGCAGACATCATAAGAACACCGGGTTCCGCGATAAATCACAGCAGGTGAACGAGAGCTGTATGCGACAACCAATGGGACCCGCGAGTTGTTTTCGATATTGCGATGAACGTCTCGGGGAACTCGCGCTCAATTCAGCGCTGATCTTGGCGGGAAGATTAGGGATGGCCCCCGCCCATCCTCATTTTCAACGCAGTCATATATCAAACACACGTTCCACTCACGTGCGGTTCATTCTCCTCCCTGGTCCTCACTCCCACAATAATGCCGCAAAATTACCTGCCCATTAACACCGATGGCTTCAGACTTTTAGCTTTTTTTTTTGATGGTGTCGAAATCATTCCAAAAAAGTAATGCTGGAACGCTCAACTAGGATAAAGTTGGATTTTTGGGTGATATCCAAATGTGTACGAGCTCACTGGCATCATGAACAGTGTTGGAACCACTGATCACTTTCTTTCGGACATCTCTGTTCAAACTCCCAATTTAGGCATTTTTGCCCTGTCGACATATGCCAACAAAGCTGCATGATCTCCTGCTGCTTTAATCCTAAACTACTCACTTGAGAAGAAATTGTGAAAGTGCCGCCCTTTGACGCCTATTGTCAGGGTACCAGTCACTTTGCCGCCCTTGTCACATAGCAAAACTGCCGCCCCTACTCCTAGTTCCGCCCCTCAAAGTAGAGTGCCGCCCCTTCGACACGTGTTTGCGGCCCCCCTGACGCCATTGCCGCCCCTCAATTCGGAGTACCGCCCCCAAATTGGCGCCACTGCCGTCCCTTGGTATGTAGACTCAAGTTTTTGATAGGGAACCTCAGTCGGTTCAAATAGATGTTAATATTTTCATTCGTTGCAGTACTACTATCTGGGAGGGGGATCCTGGCCACCTTGGACATTTTGGCCTGTTAGTACCCATCTAGCGTACCCCATCTGTAACATATGAGCTCTGTGCGACGGGCGCGGATCCTGGGGACAGTTTGAGCCCTTAATCCTAATTTTAGAAGACATACTCGTCGCCCTGTGAATTTATTTCTGGCGGAGTTCCCAAAAGGAGAAATGACAGGGTACCTGGCCACCCGTGCAAACTGGTGTTTCAGACTGCGGCAGTGATCTTGCAATGGGTAATTATGGTCATGGGTAATTAATGATGCTTTTCATACACAAGAAACTACGGAAACAACCCTTAGAAATGGCGGGACACAGTGCTCCTGACGAGCCATATGGGGTCACCAACGCACCTTCATCGAGAAACACAGGCAGCGCACCAGTCGGAGCGCTTGGTTGGCCAAAATAAGTTGTAAGTATGTTCATCAGAAGTGAAAGAATGTATCTGGGCCTCCAAATTCACACCCGTGTCATGTTGCCGAGAACCCGACGTTTGGACTTTGATAGGACAAATATTAGGCACTCCCGGTGTCTGCCACGGCCTGAGGGATGTATTGAGAAGCTAAAATTATGGAAAACATTTGAAGTTGAAGGCTTACCTGTAAGTATGAAGCTCGCCAATTGCTGGATAAAGATGGTAAAAGGTTCACTTGGTATTTGGATCGTTTGGTTGCAGGCCTCACACTTGAAGGGTAGACAATTTCGCGATTTTGCCAGTAAGGAATGGTATGTGTGGAACCAGGATCATGCTGAGATGAAGCCCTGCAGTTAGGGGAGTAGATCGAGCCCCAGAAGAAGCAAATCGGTTCAGAATTGGTGGAGAATGGGGCGAAGTGGTGGTTCGGGGACAAGAAATTGATCTTCCCACCCTCCGATCCGACATCATTCCCGCCACTGCTTCGCATCAACTCATCACTTTTGGCTGAAATTTGGTAGGGACAGGCGGCATGGGACATATTCCACCCTCTGAGCACCAAAATGACATATGGTCAAGTCGCTAGCCTTATAATTGGCAAGTGGCCAGGTTCCTAGTCCGGCCAGGTTGGCAGTCACAGATAGTAACTACTGCGGTAATGTGGGCCAAAAATACTCCCCTCCCCAATTTCGCAAGTTGAACTTTCAACTACCGCCCTTAACACAGCCATTGCCGCATGGCGGTAAAATTGCGGCACTTTTGCTTTGCCCTCTGCCATTTAGTTAGTCTGGTTTGAAGCCGTATCCAATCCGATGCGCACGTTTTTAGGCATCAGTTGGAAGGCGGGCTTTATTTTCTGTGCCACGACGATGGATCAGTTTTTTCTCTGTTCATATCATTCATTCCAGTCGGCTATAGAGATATCCAATGCGGAGCGGTCCGCACCTGCACCTAGTAGCCCGGAATGCGAGCAGGATTGCGCGTTCGACTCGGGCTTGAACGTATAAAATAGTCCTAAGTCTTTTTTTCTGGTGGGTTCCTTTCCATAATCGAATATCTTCTGTTGCCACTTCAAGTTCAAGTCGAATTCCTCTGGGCACAGGGGGCCAGGATTGATAGGTACGAAACACATGGATTAACCAACAACTTCAAGCCTATACCACGCTGGATGTCGTCGCTTCTTGATCAGGACAATTCCGAAGGGGCAAAGGAAATATATAGGCAACCGCGTAGGTTGAGCCATCCTCTTCCCGGGCCAAAGAAATTGAAGGTAGATCAAATTGAATACTTAGGGGTGGGGATCATCAGAGGCTGTGCCTCGCATCAACCCTGACCCATCAAGCCGTACTTTGCCGGACGAGCTTCAAACGAGCTTTCTCTTTGCCACTATGATGGCACCACCAACCGTTCCTTGGCCTGTAGCGCAATCGTGTTGTGAATCTACCTGCGGCGGTCGACACTTCCCTACGCTGTGGGTTCTCTTCGGGCACCGTCGGTCCATGCTTGCAACCCTGATTCTGGAGTCTTGTGCTGCAGACGGATCCTGACATCTCTGGACCTGGGCTGCCTCCGGTCGTAATTATCTTTGGCCGTTCAAAGTCTTGCTTCAGTCCTGTTTCTCCTCCCAACTAACAGCACTAGAACAGCCTCGAAAGGACCAACCTCCATCCGATGCGACTTTCTCTCGCCCCGTTAATTCGTTTATCATCTTTGCAGAATGCTGAGCCGTGGCTGGCTGCCGCATTGAGGTGAGCCGATATCTGTTCTCACTGCGTTCAGACCTCCCGTAGACTGACCTAGGTCTACCTTAGTCTACCTCAGTCTACCTAGGTAGACAGAGGGTAGACTGAGGTTATACCCGGGTAGACAGACAGTCTACCCTCTGTCTACCCAGGTAGACTGAGGTAGACTAAGGTAGACCCAGGTCAGTCTACAGAGGGTCTGAACGCAGTGTCTCCCCTCAGGAAACCTGCTCACCCAGCGAAAGGGCAGTTGGACGCCGCTCAGTACCAATCGTGTCCACTTTCAAGGACCGGCGAGGGTCCAATTCCCTGATGTCCCATGGAAGTTTTTTACTCCTGAGTGCCTGGTAAACTAGGTTGTTTTCAGGTGAGGCAGACGGACGAGCGTTCAAGAATCAGTCGAACGGCGCGCCGAATTCACGCACCAAGTAATACCACCAATCCGTTGGTTTCACTCGAAGAACAGGGTGAGGTGTGCCCGCCATACTCACCTCTCCCCTCGACTTGCCACACCCGACAGGCGAATTAACCAAACGACGGGTCTGTAGGCCGCCGCCGGCCTGCCACTTTATCATGCAGGGTTCAATTGTGACCCATGTGGTGCATTTTTACTACGCTTTTCCTCTGCTTCTCCTGGTGGTTTCCTGACACGGTGAGGTTAATTTTTCGTCTTGTGGTTAAGATTTTATCTTTTGCAGAGAGGGGTGAGAAGATTACACTTCCGACAGTCATGCTCAACACATCGGAGATTTTATCCGCCAGGGTGAGGTATTCCCGCCTATGATCAGCTTTCCACCTGACCAAAGAACGAGTGTGTAGGCCGCTGCGCAGCACCCCATAGGTCTTCCAATCTTTCTATCACGTATCTGCGCGGTGGGGGTTCGAATCCCCCAGACCCATGGAGGAAGATGGTCGGGGGCTTTTTTTTTTGCTTTTACTGCCCGCCGTTGGTTGTTCTGATTCTTCCGAATTTGACTCCCCGCGTCCGATCTTCTCTTCTATTCCGCGTTTCTTAGGGAATTTCCTCTATGTGCTCCCCTTTTACTTGTTCTTTGTCTATGGATGGACAGTCGATTCATTTTAGGGAGGCGAACCGAAAAATGTAACCCTTACTGCACATCATTTACATATCTCTTTCACTTCCACATACCTGTGTAAGCCCCAAGTTCCCAATCTCACCGTGAAAGTCTCTCAGCTCACGACTGACGCGGACAAAAAACTCGGACGGCGTGCATGCGAGACATCCGAGTCGACCGAAGAGCCAAAAAACCAGACATAGCTCGAGGTTCCTTCCCTGCGTCTGAATGATCAACGAATATTCCTTTGTCCCGTCACGTGACCCAGTCGGCCACTCTAACTCCACTCCACTATACTGTAACAGTATACTAAACATCTCAGATCGGATGCCCCAACAAGCGCCATTTGCGACTCATTCATTGTGAGTTAAATTATTCGCAATTAATTGACGAAACCACGCATCGCAGAATATACCTCTCTCAATCGGTGTGTTCGGTTCCTTGTGATCGGGAGATGCAAACTAAAAAGTATCACCAGTTTATCTAGTGAACAAGAGCATCGTCCCTAGGACGCAGGAACGCCGCCGCCGATTCTGGGCTGTTTTGGATTCATCGTGTCGTATCTCGCCGCTCAGGTCAGCTCAGGTTCGCGCCGTGGTCGGATATTCGATCGACTTGAACTGCCTGCGTAGCCCTTGAAATGAGATCAAGCGTGGTGGGTGGAGTCGGGCGTTGCCAAGATGTACGATGTACATGCGGTACCTCACCCTTACTCGGATTACCAGCGTTGAAGGTGTGATATTTCAGATACCGTGCCGTGTCGTATATATGCGTTTCTGTCGAATGTCGCATACTTAGGCCAGCCGCCAGGTAGACCATGGTAGGCGTTGCCAGACGGGCGTGGGACTAAACCGCTGCGTGAGTGGGGTGGAGAGATGCCTAATTCGGGACTCCTTGTGCCAGCGAGGGATTGGAGGGATGTTCTTAGGTTTGTGGTGAGGAGTCCTATACGCTCAGCACCGAGATGGCCCAACCCACTAGTACAGACCATCAGGGTGAGGGAGAGGGGTGAAATTGCCGCTGAGAGTTAGGAGCTATTCCGAGTCATATTCGCTCGCCGTGCATGTGGCACCCACCATGTCGTCCCTCAATTATGTAGATACGTACGGCAAATGGTGGGTATACCGGCGCTGTTGCTATGAAGCCGTCAACTGATCATCATCAGCAGGTTGAGATCAGCTCACGGAACTTGTCGATATCCATATGGGCCATCTCATTATGTGGTAATGTCGCCAAGACGAGGAAGTGCCCGGGACTGCTCCAAGTGAGTGAGAGGATCCACTAGTGGTGTGCGTCGACGCTGGAATTGTGCACCCCGAAGTCCAACAAGTAAGAGTCAGAAATTGAAAGAAAACAAAAAACTCACCAACTTCGACGTGTCCGCTCCCACCCGGCAACGCCGAAGGTAATTCCGCCGTAATGAGGGTGGCGACGGTATGGCGGATATGAACTCAATTCAAGCCCCTCTACCGACAAAAGACGGGCGCTGTCAGCGAATTGGGACGACATTATACTTATGTGGGACCGTGTCAGTATAATATACCTTTTCCTCCATAGCGTGAAAAAAATCGAAATCACAGTTTCCCCTGGCTGGTCGGCAGTCGTGGACGGGAATCGGGCGGACAATAATATCATGATCAAGGGGAAGGATGAATTGCTTCGAAGCTCGCTCCTGTTTGAGGCGCCAGAAGCAGAGCTCCCTCCTGATTATCAGATTTTAGTAGTTGTTTTTGCGGTTGGCTTGGGTGGGGTGTTGCGTCGCACGCTCCGAATTATTCACAAAGACAAACGGAGCACAAATGAAGAGAGCAAGACGCTGGTAACTTCTGCAAGCGGAGAGAACAGTGGTTGCAGCGAAATTCGCCGACACCGCCGAAGCCAAAAGCTCGTTTCTTGATGAGGGGTGGATGGCGCTAATCTCCCGTAGTCAGACCCAATGACAAACTTTCCTTTTAGGAGCGAGTGGGAAAAGTTTTAAATAGGGGATGGCGCTCTTTTCGCTGTAATTGCGGCGCCCAGAAAACCGGAACCGTTCAACAGATCTGAACAGATTCTGTTCGGAGTTGGTTGCCAGGCAACCGAAGGCTCCCGGGGTAGCGATGTCAACCGTGGGAGGTCGGTAGGGCCAAATTACCAGAATTGATGCAATATTGATGGGCGGACAAGTGCGGACCCAATAACATGTTGTGTTCACCCAATAGCAAGCTGCACACGCTGGGTGAACCAGACCAATGGACGCGACTTTTTCGCCGGTATATAGAACCCCGCTCGGCTGTATTGTCCTCTGTCTCTGCTCTTGGTCCTGCTCTTCTTTCATCACACCTTCCCCCGACCCGCGGTCGTTTCAATTCGTTCTTCCTAAGCTCGTCTTTGGCTAGTCCATCGCTCCGCTCTTCCACTCACTCTAAACTACTTCAAACAACCCCACGGTCCCTCTCCCTCTTTCACTATGTTGTTCAACGTCGCCATCCTCCCCCTCATCGCCGCCCTCGCTGGGTCCGTTGTGGCCGCACCCCTTAACAGAGATTCGGCGCTCGTGGTAAGTGTTGTTTGGATGCTCGTTCCTGCCAGTGTATAAGGCCGATCGTGATTTGTGTGTGCAGGTCCGTGCCAGCAACTCCTCCTCGTCTTCGTCGTCCAGCAGCGAGGCAGCTAAATCGACGTCCGCTTCGGCGTCGAAGGAGACTCAGCAGTCCAACAACGAGACGTCCCAGTCCTCCTCGGCGTCCGCGTCGAAGGAGACCAACTCGAACTCGAACGTGTGTCCCTCATGCGTCCCCTCCTTCCTGTATTAATACAGCGTCCCCACCGTAGCAAAACTCCAACTCGAATGTGAACAACGGGAACAACAACAATAACAACCAGGACTTCACGATCGCGGTGAACGGGTTCGATATCAAGGTCACGGTTGCACAGGGCGGCAAGGGCAAGGGCAAGAAGGCCGCGGCAAAGGTAGGTCTCATCCCCCCATGTTGTCGGGTTTTGAGTGGGCTGAGTGGATCAATGCTGACACGATTAACTCAATAGGCGCAGGCGAACGGCCAGAGCCAGAACCAATCCAACTCGACCCAGTCGAACAACAACGCCGACTCCCAGTCGAAGAACAACAACGGCAACTCGAACAACAACGGGAACGGGAACAACGACGACGGGAGCATCGAGGTGAAGGTTAAGATCACGCCTGTGAGTGCCGCAGCCTTCCCTCCCGCGCGTGCCCCCTGTCGATGCTCATATTTTTTCTTTGTGCAATGTAGAACAACAACAACAACGGCAACAATAACAGCAACAATAACTCGAACAACAACAACAACTCGAACCAGAACTCGAACAACAACGTGCGTACATCCCTAGTCTATTCGTACTCTAATTTGATTTGGTTCACCAATGTAGGAGTCCTCCTCGACCTCGTCCGCGTCCGCCTCGAAGGAGACTAACAACTCCTCGAACTCGAACAACAAGGTGAGATATTCCATCCCTCTCTTCCAGTGCCCGCAGATCACTAACAATGGCGATTGTAGGAGAGCTCGAGCTCCTCTTCGTCGTCTGAGTTGAAGGCCAGCTCCACCTCCTCCTCGGCAGCAAAGGCCACCGCGTCCGCTAAGGCCCGAAGGTTCGAGCGCCGTGCTGTTCTCAACCGCGTTCTTTGAGTTCCGTCGCGTTATTCGAGTCCGTTTGATAGGGCGCGTTGTTCTCAACCACGTTCTCAAGTAGTGTAGCGTTTCCCCTGGGTGGTATTTGAGTCGAGTCCATCGACGCAGCTTTACTTTTTCCGCACACACATCCGTGATGTATTCCTAGACAGACAAGCCAATTGCATAGTATCATATCCGAAGCGTCCGCGCGATTGAGGAGGCAGCAAGAAGGGCAGGAGATTGAAGAGCTAAGGCAACGTGAGTCGCATGCAGTCATCAGCTTAATTTCGGGAATCAGGAGGCGGCTGGGATTACCTGCAAACGTGCTCAACTCTAATACACCTTTGTAGACCGTCTTTAGTCGCCAAGGCAAGTGTAAATGGGGTGATGCGAGAGCATCCGAAACGCAATTTCATTCGGGAGCCAGCCTTTATATTCCCTCGATACCAGTAATTCAGTCGCCGGCAGTCGAAGTGAATCATTGCATGCGCGCAACTTTAGGAGAAAGCTTTTATTTATTCCCCGAACACCGAAGTCCCCGAGTCGGGAGCAGATACAGACGGATTCAATTTCAGTCGGTGCCCGCTCTCGGAAGCAATGGTAGATATACAGCGGGGAGAACGGTTTTTCGTACAAACGGAAGCCCCTGTCTCCGAATCTTTGACTGCTTTCTAAGCTGCGACTCCGAATCTAAATTTGAACCGCCGCACTAATTTCACGTCCGTAAGTGCCTCCCAGTGGCCGAGCTGGATATCCTGCATGCCCTGTTCGACGTTGAACCGGAAGTAAACGCGGGGAACCTGGTCGAACTGATGTGCCGCGCTCAGATGTTGGGTTTCGCATTTCGTCGCTATCTCTTTGAGGGCATCCACAAAGTCAAGCGAGAGGAGCGCTGGTCCAAAGGGGGTCTGGGAGTATTGAGAGTCTGCGGCTTACCAGTGCCGAGGCTGGTGATGCACGCGATCTGACGATTAGGAACATAACTTTCGCCTCCAGGAGTAGGGAAGAGATAGGATTATTGTTGCCCATGCCGCCGTCCACGAAGGCCTCCTCCAATCCAGGACGTCCGATTTTAATCTGTTTGAAAAAATTCGGGGCAGCATTGGTAGCTCGGCCAGCCTCCCAGATAGTACACTCCGCAGCTGGATGATAGGGGGAATCGTATGTGCGGAATAGAACCGGAAGGCCCATGTTGGCAGCGTTCATAGTGCACACAAAACTAGGCTTTCTTTCGCATTCTCATAGTTCTGATGAGAGCTGGGGAACACACATTTTGCAAGTGTTGTTCCGATTGTCTTTCATGCGTTCCTCGGGGTCTTTTGAGGCTGAATGAGTCCCCACAATCTGTTTGATAGCGTCCTCCAGTTTCGAGGCCTTGAATCGTCCCTCATGCCCTTTGGGCTTAACATCGGAGAAGACCTCTTTAGAGAGCTTTGCATAGGCTGCTATAGCATCATCGACGCTCATCCGGAGGCGGCCAAGCATCAAGGCGATTAATCTGAGCATGATTCAGGATAAGGGATGAATTACTGATGAGCAGAGCACTCACCCGCCAGTAGTCGTACCGCCTATGAGATCGAAATAATCGCACGGGCAGGGGACGTTCGGACGCTTTTCTACGACTTGAAGTTTGTACATAATATTTTTCAGGATAACGAGCATGGACAATCCGCGGATACCTCCGCCGTCTGGATCAATGAGTCTCATATCGTCAAGAGGATCAAAGTGCTCGACATACCGAGGGAGAGCAGGCGTAGCCCTGGTGCCGGCGGGCTTTCCGTTCCCATGGTGGAAGGCGGAGTCCGTTGCATGCGTCAAGACGAGGCGAGGAGACTGCTTGATCGCACTTACCGACTGCATTGTGTCTGTGCTCGCATGAGTATTTAAATGGGCTATAATATGTTAAAACACATGATACGAGGACATCAGCATAGGTAAAGAATAGCTGTCTATGTCGAATCTTTACCTGGGTTGAACAAAGACGAATCGGCTACCAAAGACCTCTGACTTCAGAAGCGGGCTCAGAAGCTCTCGGAAATTTCTCCTTCATGCCGTTTCTGGTACACAAGTTAGCCTGTGGTATGAAAGAAAGACACATCGAACCTCAGAAGCATATCTAGGATGTCAGGTAACTTATTCGGGCACCGGGGCAAATTCTCGAGGTCGCGCAAACGAAGCATTCCGTTTAACATCGAGCAAGCAAGTAGGTCCAGAGCCATCCGCGCGGCGAGCATGGAAGGAGAAGTATGAATGAGTTGAGCGCCCTCATTATCCGTCGTGTCGTCAAGAAGGCGATGAATCGTATCACATAAGGCGAATAGAACGTTAGAAGCGCGTTCACGCTCCGGGCCATTGCATGATGAGAAGCGTCCCAGAAACTGGGGAGTTTAAGGATTCCGGCAAGATAGCGGATGGCGCAGATCCTGAAAGGTTCGAAATCTGGCCCGTCCCTTTGGTTCTATGTAAGTGTCGTCACAATTATGAAACGAAGACTCACTTCGCATGTCCAAGGAGTTCTTCAATCGGGACCTTGTTGAATGTCCGTTTAAATTGACCCGACTAAACATGCTTGGTTTCTCGGACTCCACAAGTTTCGTCAACGGCGTCTCGGAGATGCAGAATATGGCGAACCGTCGATAGAAGTTCCACTCGTCTCCACAAGACTGATCTGGTCGTGCCCATAGTGAATCGAATGAGGGATCATTCGCTGGCACTTTTTTCAAGTCGTTATGGGTTCGGAACGTACGGCGAATGCCAGGATATCGGGTAATGATAGTAATTAGAAGTTTGAACGTGATCTGTTGAGTGTCGATCGTGGTAGACCTGGGCATCTCTGTTGGTACCAAATGTTGTACACAGCAGCTGACTTACCCTGGCCGAGCAAGCTCCAGCAGTCGATCACAGTAACACTGTAATGTGTTGCGGGCCCTTGTCAAACTATCTTGGCGTATAGCTCGTCAAGGGCCCTTTCTCTGCGGTCGTTGTCTCCAAGGAAATCCTCGATGAGCGATTGGAGCGAGTGGGATCAGCCGCTAGTTTGTCCGCAATCCATTTGATAGGTCTCGCGGCAACAGCGGAGAACTGGAACATGGTCAGCCCTGGTCCGTGACGCAGCGTCACCTCGGTATCTTGGGTATCGCTGGGATCGACTTCGATTGGAACCAGGGCATTCGAGCTGGATGGTACGGAGAGATCGTCCATGGGAGTCGAGGGAACGAGGCGCGCCATGCCAGTCTGATCAGTCACTGTCACTATTACTGTCCAATTGCTGTTTAATTACTGTCATAGAGCATGACGGAGGGTAGCCCCGGCCCGAAAGTGCCAACGAATTGGTCACATACGGAGATTTGCTCAAACGGAAACGCACTAATGGACGTACCAGTTTCGGTAGGTAGGTGGGTAGGTAGCATTACACGGCACGAACCAAGAGGCGAGCGAAAATTTTGAAAAGTACATCAACCTCATTTTGGGACAAGTTTATGGCCCTGATTGCGAATCTGAAAACAAATTTTTATATAAGTGAAAATTGGGCGGGAGAGACCAGGATTTTATGGTTCCTGACCGCCTACTCATCAGACAAAATCCGGGAAAATCGGAATCAGAGATTCGGACCCCCGAAATGGGGGGGTAGCCGCGACCGATAATCTTTTCGACGAGTATTCAAGGCTCTAGAGGTGAGAGGACACCGGAGTTACATCACGTTTTGCTTACGTTTTCTCCTTTTTTGGGGGGGTTGTCAAAGAGGTTAGTGTTTGATCGGATATGATCGCTCACCTCTTGGCACGAACACCGGTTTCCAGGAATTATCCCGGTGTACAAAGCAGGCTAAATTAGACCTTCGTCCCAGTGGACCTCTCTTCTTTATCTGAATGTAACGACGCACGCCCCACAAGAAATACCCATGTCTCACAGATGCGTACAGACTTGAAAGACAGGTAGAAATGAACCTGGAAAGCCCTTTAGCCAGTCACACTATTTCATGGTTGGTACACCGCTGTTGCATAGAAAACTTCAAGGACATCATGCACATATTTGAACCAGGCTGATTGTTGGATGCTCATAAATCACGACTTTCAAGAACTCTACTTATTGAGTTCAGTTGAGTCATTTTTTGCTTCAATTTTGGGACTGCTCGGAATAACTCTCCCAGAAAGACACTGCGGAGGGCAATAACGTCGAGATTTGTATAACACTCAAGCAATGCATGTTCTGGGCTTTCAACACGAGCCACACAGAAGCGACAGAGACGCTCATCATGATCTATAAATGGACATCCAGCCTAACTGACTGTTGTTGCAGTGGTCCGCGAAAGAGAACCTGGTGCATGTTCCTAGATCAAAGAACAATCATATCTCGAAATTGTGATAAGAAGTCCACCATAACAGCGTCCGGAACAGACTGGAGTTCGGCGACTCTAGTTCAACTAATTTTTGTCTCCATACGCTGCTGCGAGGGGGAACCAATGTCTGATTTCCCTGCGAGGGAAGTGGTGATTAGCGGCTCTGAGGGAGCTCACTTTACAAGCACAATTTCCTTGAGACCGATATTGATATATATACTCAATACTGGTCAGTTTGATTGGGAATAGGACACCATGACGAAGAAAAGGGTTGAAAGTTTTACTTCCAGCGCATAAGCCACGTTCGGTCAGCGGTGCGTCCCGAAGAATTCGGAAGGAAAAGGTGATGGAATCACAATGGATGCGAGGGTCGATCAGGTCTGGATTCTTGGATGTGGGAATTCGGGAATTTAGACCTGAGGCGTGCGCGCTGAGGAGAGTAGGGCGACCGTGCAGAAGACTTCTATTGGTGTTCGAATCCGTCGTGAGATCTAGAAAGCTGTCACCCAAAAAACGAACACGCTTCGAACAGAAGTCTTTTGAGTCCGGGCAGCCCAATCAAACGTGGGAACAGTATACAGGGCTAGGAGAACAAGCCCGAAACAATCAAAATGTTGGCGGTACTATTCTTGGTTCGAGTGCTATGTGCGCGCACTGCCTCGTTGAATGTACCTGGGGCGTGCTTTGTTGCTAGGTGGCTTTGTTCCTGTTCCTGCTCCTTCCGGCTGTGTCCGTAACTGATTAATTATAGTTCTGTAGTCGTATAAAAGCTTGTAGATACTGTTGTAATTCCCTATGTGTTTGCAACGTGTTCCCTGCTAAATTGGACTTTCTGGCTCTGAATTCCAACATAAAAGTGTAAAACGATGTCGTAGCTCCCCAGTCTGAGACCAAGGCTGACCGCTTTCATGAATCAGCGCCGATGTCCGAGGTTTGGAGAGAGGTATAACCAGAAGAAGTTGCCAGCCGAGACGATTCGAGGCGAATCGGCGCTGGACAAGGAAAAGTCGGACATGATGCAAGGAATGGACACCGGCCCCCTTAAATAGTGCGCGCGCGCCGCTATGTGCTGACGGCGACAAGGAATAGCAGCAGAAGTCCCAAAGATTTTGGTCTATTCGGTCTCCCAAGTCCATCAATTGAAGGATCGGCGGAGAGCCTCAAAAGAGCCCGGAGTACGATGGGAAACGGTTACTTCAAACCGCCGCAGGCGAAGTTTCAAGACGATGTGGGCGGCCGTCGTGGTGGTGAAAGCAGACAAGCTATCGGGGTTGTTGCGGGTTGATGCGGATTGATACGAGGCACGGCTGCTGTGATCCGAGCCAACCTTTCTTTTCACCAAATATTCGCTGTCTCCTGATTTTCTGGTTAGAATTCCCGCCCGAGTTACCCTAACTCACCGTAAAATTTCCTAAGTCTTAACACGCTCAAGTTGAAAGCTCGCTCGACGACCATCTCCGCCGACGAAAGGTTCGAAGTAATTTATTTCAACAATTGCAATCCTAATTTTACAGCGTCAATGAAAGCTGGGTTGCGGAACATGATATCATTCAACGGCATCCATAAATCCTATCTACCCTCTCTCCTGAAGCTACTACTTGTAATTCCGTGGCTCCGCCACCAACACGGAGGAGTTCCCACTATAACTAGCCGTAGGAACCTTTCCAATCTTCTCTGAAAGGCTCTTTACTGCATCTGCCAGATGGCTCTTGGCTGCATGGCCGAGGATGTATTGATCGGTGTGGGCTTTCACGGCACCGAGTGCCTCCCACTGGTTCAGCTGGATATTCTGCATGCCCTGTTCGACATTGAAGCGGAAGTAAACACGCGGAACCTGCTCGAACTGGTGTGCCGTGCCCTGATGTTGGGTTTCGCAGTTCGTTGCTATCTCTTTGAGGGCATCCACAACGTCAAGAGGGAGGAAGCGCTGGACGAAAGAAGCTTTGGGAATGTTGATGGTCTGCGGCTGGCCAGTGCCAAGGCTAATGATGCATGCAATCTGACGATTAGGAAACATAATTTTCGTCTCCAGTAGTAGGGAAGAGATAGGGTTATTGTTACCCATGCCGCCGTCCACGAAGGCCTCCTCCAATCCAGGACGTCCGATTTTAATCTGTTTGAAAAAAGTTGGGGCAGCACTGGTAGCCCGGCCAGCTTCCCAGATAGTACACTCCGCAGCCGGATGATCGGGGGAATCATATGTGCGGAATAGAACCGGAAGGCCCATGTTGGCAGCATTCATACTGCACACAAAACTAGGCTTTCTTTAGCATTCTCATAGTTCTGATGAGAGCTGGGGAACACACATTTTGCAAGCGTTGTTCCGATTGTCTTTCATGCGTTCCTCGGGGTCTTTTGAGGCTGAATGAGTCCCTATAATCTGTTTGATAGCGTCCTCCAGTTTCGAGGCCTTGAATCGTCCCTCATGCCCTTTGGGCTTAACATCGGAGAAGACCTCTTTAGAGAGCTTTGCATAGGCTGCTATGGCATCATCGACGCTCATCCGGAGGCGGCCAAGCATCAAGGCGATTAATCTGAGCATGATTCAGGATAGGAGATGAATTATTGATGAGCAGAGCACTCACCCGCCAGTACTCGTACCGCCTATGAGATCGAAATAATCGCACGGGCAGGGGACGTCTGGAAGCTTTTCTTCGGCTTGGAGTTTGTACATAATGTTTTTCAGGACAATGAGCATCGACAAGCCGCGGATACCGCCGCCGTCTGGATCGGTGAGTCTCATATCGTCAGGGGTCCAAGGTGCTCGACATACCGAGGGAGAGCAGGCGTAGCCCTGGTGCCGGTGGGCTTTCCGTTTCCATGGTGGGGGTTTGGGTCCGTAGAATGAGTTGAGATGCGGAGAGGGGAAGAGGCTGTCTGATTGCACAGCAGTGTGAGAGAATCGGATTTAGCGGATAAGGGTTTGTTCACACCCGAAACGTGATCGACATCGTACATTGTCTGTGCTATATAATACAGCAAAAAAAAATCATAGTTACAGGGATGGTCCCGCAGCGGTAGGGGAATGTTGGTAGCCCCCATTAGCCCACTCGCACTTCCGCGATGCCGCATTCCCTCAGCAAGTCGCGACTCAGCGTGGAACGGCCCGCAACTTGGGTAAATCGGGATCAGTATGATACATCGCGCAAGAAGCCTCGAAATCAGAGAATACGGGGGAAAGAGTCCTCGCGCCGCACTGCCCTTGCGCGCGCCCGTTAGCACGCTGAACCACTCTGTCCGCGGGCAAATGAGCACCGTAACAGGATCGTATCAAGTATACAATGTCAATCTGCACATCGTCCCGCCCCCGGACTCCAGCGCGGGATAAGCTGGACCAGGAGCGCGCGGAGTACGCGAACGCACACCCGCACCACGGGGCGCCTCCATTGTGCGTGCATCGCACACTCCGTCGGCTGCACTAGCCAAGCGGCTCGCAAGCACCACATCGTCTCCCTGCAACGTGTCGGACTCCCGCGCGGCATAAGCTGGACCAGGAGCACGCGAAGTATGTGAACGCACACCCGCACCCGTACACTGATCGGACTTTGCCGGGCCTGCACCGCCAGGGCGCGTGCTGGAAGCCTGGAACTCAAGCTCCTCTACGCTCGGCATGCCAACGGACACCCACACCGCGGAGCGCCTCCATTGCGCGTGCGACGCGCACTCCTCGGGTGTACTAGCTAGGCGGCTCGCAAGCACTACACATTGTCCCCGGCAGGAGCTGTATCACACCAACGGCTCGTAGCAGATAAGCCATGCCGCACCCGCATCCATACAGCAAGACCAATCCCCCGCCCTCGCTGCGCCCCTGCAGGGCAGCGACATGTACAGCTTGCAGATGCGCGCACAAAGCACCAGCGCGCACGTCCACCGCGCGCGCATCTGTCCTCCGTCGCCGCCGTCGCCGCCGTCAGACATACAACACGCCCGCTCCCACACGCCCGCCCACACCGGTGCGCTGGTCGGACTACTTGGCCCGGCTGCCACACATCATCCCCGCAGCTCATACGACATGGCAACGCGCATCCTCGCAGCAGCCGCTCACGCGGAGCACCAGCGCGCAGGCGCAGCCGCGTCCCCACCCTCCTCCTCACCGCGCTCATGCCCATCCTGCGTCGCTGCCGTGAGCCAGACTACAGCACGCCGACTCAGCACCAACGCGCACCCGCAGAATTGTCTCCTCACAGCGTTACTCCAGGGTGCTGGACGACTCCAACCCCCACCGTTGCGCGGACCCGCAAGAGGCGCAGCGCGAGAAGGGCGAGCCTCTCACACAGGATTGCCGTGTCACAGTCCCGCGAATCCACGGGCACGGCACCGCGGGGCACCGGCGCGTCGTGTTCAAAGCTACTTTCTCTGGTGGGAGTCTGAGTCTAGCAAGCCGGGGCGAGGACTGGAATGGGTGTCGTCAGTATCGTCAGCGAAAATGGGGAGGGAAGAGAAGGAAAGATGGGGCAGAAGGGAGGGTGGAGGTGAAGGTAGACGCAGATGACGTGCAAGAAGAGATTGGGAACGTCGGAAAGTGAGTGAAGGAGGGAGGGAAGTGAAGAAGAGTTCAGACAGGGGGAGGGGGGGCCAAGAAGAAGAAGGGTGCAGGTGCAGGAAGGGAGAGGGACGTACGCACCGTCTGCGTGGCGACTGGATGTGGGGTGAGAGGCGCGGCCCCATTTCCTGCCGGTCCGATGGAGGCACGTCTGGAATCTGCACTGAGGGAACAAGAAGAAGTGTTGCTGCAGTGGCTCCGAAAGTCTCCGCACACACTCTCCACACCTTCCGTCTCTGCCACACGCAAGACGAGACACGAGCAAAAGTCACACCTCCATAGCCTTGCCCCGCTCCCGGCGTCGTTATCTCCCCGGCGCGTTATGCGTGCACGTTGCATGGATTGGAGAAGTGGTTATGGGTGACAGGCGAGTCGGCACGGCATACAGCGTCCAAATGCAGATGTAGGCGACTGAGCGGCGGCGGGTTATGAGCCAGCAAGGGGGCGAGCGAGAATCAGCGGCGGGGTGGGCAACGGGAGACCTGCTCGGAGACGCCAGTGTCCAGAGCGACGAGGCCTAGACGATAGGACATGCCAGGGCAAAGGACGCAAATATTCTTTGAAAAAGTGAGGAAAAAATAGATTACTGTAGCGCACCAGCGGAGCCTGTAAAGTTCAGTGCTTCTCTGCGCGGTCCAAGTACATAGGAGGGACGGAAGCGCAGCAGCGCTGGCAGCGCCGCAGCGCTATGGAGGCAAGTGTGGTAACGCGGTCACGTTTGTGATGACGAGCACAAATACTGTACGTACTTGTAGGGAGGCGACGGGACGTCGCCCGTGACAGGGCCTAATGACGCCGGCGACGCGACAAGCGTCGGGGGTGACCGTGACCGTCGCCAATTTTGGCGACCACCCCTGGCGCTGTCTCTGTCATCGTCCCGATTAGCGTCCCGCTTGGTCTTGGGCAAGGCGCTCCGCCTCGTGCGCCGATCCGGCGGGGTCTTGCTTCTGCGTCGCTCGGGGGACCGGCTCTTCCTACTGCATCTGCTATCTCTGTCTCTGTCCCGGTCACGATCCCCGTCCCTGTCATCAACAACATCCGGCCTGCGTGCTGCTGGTCCGTGTCCCATTGACAACACATCATCCTGTGTCTCGGCACTGAGCGAGGGATCCTGGACAGTAACAAGAAGCAACATACCTGAGCAGGTCAAGATGTCTGATAGCAATCGGTGGTCATCAAGTATGGCAAGTCGGATGTCGCTTCAACCACGTCTAGACTCTAGTCAAGTATCAACGATGGCTTCTTCGCTCGTTTACTTCGATCTAAGTTTCCCGGTATCGTGACACTCAACGGCTTATTGGCCTCAACAACTTCGCTCTTGGGGTTTCCACACGATATTCACATCAGACGCCCAGCTCTTTTTCTCTTGTGACTCGCTTCTGCCAGACCATCTTCTAGACCGCTAATGAGGGCTCCCGGACGTGTAGGTAAGTCACCGCGCAATTTATTTTCCCCCTCTATGATTCCCTCTGCCATAGTGCCACTTTGGTCCAAAGATCTGGCAAGTGCGTCCGCCGGCCCGATTCTGATGCTAATAAGTCTTGCTAGGGCATTGCAACCGTGTGTACTAAGAATGCAGAGTGGTACAAGCGTGCTTCGTAGGTCTGCTAGCACTTGTGCTATCTACACTGACCTGTTTCCTCAGTCAGGGTCTTGTTGCTGATGTGTCAGAGGGTACGACTCACATCAGCCAAACTCGGAAGAGGCATGCAGGCGAATGGAAATTAAGAGGTACTGTACTTCTCTGCATAGCGCTTGAGCGTTGCTCGCTGGTTAAGGTTGTTTTATGTCGGGTACCGGGGTGCCGACACATGTGGCCGAGTGAAGCGACATTGCGAGAATGTATAGTGGTGGCGGGAAGAGACCAGGATGCGGGGAATGGATTGAGTCTCTGATATCAGTTCGCGACTCTCAGTCCAGCAGTAAAAAAATCATATCTTTCGACTGGCCTCTCGGGGGGTCCTGAAAATTTAACTGTAGGCCCACGGGTGCTTTTATACCGCTATATTAAATCAAGAGCCTGCTCACCAAAGTATATATATTTCAATCTTTTTTTTCTGGGTCAAAAAACTAAAAGTATTAGGAGTATGCTGCACTTTCACCTCCCTAAGTTTGAAGCCAGGCGGTGAAGGGGGTGGACAGTTAGAAGGAAAGTTTGAGCCCCACATCAGTTCGCGACTTTGTGTGTCAGTTCACGACTCGGTCGGTTCTCGATCCCCTGAAATTGAGCATAGAAAGATTTTAAAGTCTTGAAGGTCAAAGAAAAAGAAAGGAAATTCATTTGGTGCGGGTCAGCAATTCTTCTACGGTAGAAAATAAACTAAAGCCTTCTTTCCTCCTGGAATTTCGCCGCTCTATCACTCGTTACTTCTCCGGACCTTCTGATGCCAACCCAGCCTTCGTCCGAAATCTGTAGTTGATGAAACGGAACAACACGACTGAGTGAACAGGATTTTTTTGCCGTCTTGGACAGGGATGTTAGAGTGAGCGACGGTGGTGGGGATCAAAGTCTTCACGGTACCATGTGTATGGTTGCAAGTGGGAAGCCAGTGCAAGAGACTGATTCATATGGAAGGTTCTACATTGTGATGTTTGAACGTCAAACACATTGAAGTTGAACGCTGTCCCACGCCGTCGACTTGATCTCGGTGTGGCACGTGAGGGTTTTGATGCGGGAATGCGAGGTGGATTGCATTGGGCGCATGTACAGGGAGTCAGGCAGGCGATCGGGGGCGAGCTGGCATATTCGCGCGAAAGTTGTACAGTGGACACAACACTTTGCCGCGAGATTACATGCGCATCCCACAAGTTGTCTATGGGGCGGGATGGGTTCCATGTAGGAGCTTGGATGCTCCCATTGCACAGGAGCTAAGGCGGAGGTATTACAGAGTTACGAGGTAACTGTAGAAGCAATTACGAAAGTACGGGGAGAGTCTGCAGGTCGTCGATGCGGGAAAGCGAGCGGGGCAGTCGTAAATGAGGGTGACCAGGAATAAACGATGACACAAGTCCCCATATCGAAGCCCGCACTCATAGATTTGTGCGTACCGGCGCAATCGGGCTGCCCGCGGGTGTGTGTACCTGCCGTTTGACGAGAAGTCTTTTCTTGCTTCTGCTGTACAGGCAGGTTTGGCCTCGACCAGGGAGAGCAAAAGGAAGGTTGGGAACCGTTACGTCGAAGAAGGAGACCAGGAAAATGAATTTGGTGGTGCGAGGACATGAGCGGGCGGTTGATGGCGCGCTCCTGTGCTTGACGGCCCGCCGGCACTGACGCCGGCACTGATGGGACCGATTGCCACCATGATAGATAAAGAGAAAGATATTGTAGTAGATATAGCGTAGTGGCGGGGAAGAATTAGCTGTAATTAAGCCGTGCGCGCATCAGCACTAAAAAACACGCATCTTAGCGTAGTCTTGTTTACCACGGGGGTTCGATTGGAGTGCGTCGTTATTATGTAATCTTATGTCAGCATTCTCCGATTCCCTTCCCTTAGCACAACACCATTCAAATTCGATGAATTTTGGTGGCAGACAACATTTAATACCCCCTATCTAACCTTCTGTCTATTCAGAATATTAATAAAGTGCATAGAACTTGTTGCCTCGAATATCCGGTTTGATTTGGGTTTGATCAAGCCGAAATTTTGGCTGAAGCATAAAATCAATGAAAACTTAAAAGATTCCTTAAGGAAAAATTGAGGCAGGTAAGAGGAGTATCAAAATGAGTATCCGGTGGTTCCTGCCGCAACAGACGTGTTATTAACACAAAACAAAAAGGTTGTAGACGCCAGGATTCGAAAACACGCGGGGATGAATTACTGCGCAATTTCATTCAATTCGGCGGTCACGCGTCACGCACCCCCTGTGCCGCGATGAGATTTGGTCTCGGTCACGGGTCACGGCGCCCAGTGCCGAATGTAAAATGCGTGACATCAGGGCCAAATCTCCCTCAGAGGTGCAAAAAAGGCAAAATTTTTGTCTTGAATGCCGAATTTTTCCAGGTGTCACGCCAAACTTCGTTGGTTGCCGAAGTGCCGAATCGGTATTTGGGTCACGGGTCACAACCCGTGCCGAATTGAATGAAATTGCACAGTACATAATAGAAAGCACTGCGATCGGACCCCCGCGGTAACCAACAGACTCTATACAGCGAGGTACGAGCTTGGTTAGTATAGAGTGTCTGTCTATGAGAGACTAATCTTAGCGTGCACTTGCTATATATAGTGCACGCTAGTTCACATCACTTTTTGGGCGTTACAGGTGTTATCCGCACAGGCAGAGCTTGGAATATCGATATTTTACTATGTCCGGTTTGAGGAGATTCTTCTGGACGACGGGCAGCGCCAGTCTATGCAACTGAAACTGAAGATCTGGATGACACTCATTCTTCAACCTCCGGTTAGCGTCTCATAGCCCAATAAGCCGTCAAATTGAATGGGACAGTAAATATGAAGGAGATCAATTACTTAGTTGGCGACCCGTTGAAATGCTTGCTCGGTGTCTACAACAGCAGTACTAGTTTAATCAAGACCCAACGAGCAGAATGCGAGTTGCTTGATTAAGGCAAAAATGCAACTACTAACCAAATCCTAACTACTTTCCCCCTTGAATGGTTTAGACTGTGCCGCCGAGTACGGGTCTTTTGAACGCTTTAAGAAGGTTCAAGGAGCACAGATAATCCAACAGAGGTTGCGAGGAACAAGCCTGTTTTAAGAGGTCTAGTCCGAAGTGCAAGGTTGATTTAGAGTATTAGACCTCTTTGAGCAATGCCAAACGAGTGCCTAAGCCAACAAATCGAGTTTAAAAGCTTTAGAAGCTTGAGCCAACAATCCCAATCCTAACAAGGTGCCGTGTTCTCCAAATCCCAAATAATAAACCTTCCAAGGCTACTGTAGTGCGGTGCCGTGTTCTCAATCCTAATAAGCTCTCTCTAGCTTCTTAACCGTTTCCAATCCCAAGATCCCGATCCAACAATTGATATTGAGTTACTCGTGCAGACGAAACAAAACTTCTTAACGAAGTCAGTCCTGGGTGACAAGTCCCGAATCTCCGTCGTTTATCAAGCAATACCCGGCAAAGGCTAATGCTCTTAGTGACAGAAAGTTCAGTGCCTATCCATGCCAAAACCTCCTCCTTATATACTGTACAATTACGCTTACAATACGATGATTAGTCTACTGGTTGGTATATGAGTAAGGCGTCCGTAGTTAATCACGTGTGGGTAAATATATAGGATCCTCGTGTGTCGACCCCTTAATGCTTGAGTGTGTCCGGTGTGTGACTGCTCCCTGTTCGATCGTGTAGACAGTCCCATCTTCTATCCTCTGTCCCCCGTTCAGGACCTTCAGTTTTTAGGTAGACGTAGGTACTGGCTTTGGGCCAGTACCTTAATCAGCCCAAACCGCCAAGTGGTTGTGGAGATATGCGAGTTACCGTCCTGGCCTGGCTCAAGTAACCAAATCAGGATGGCAACAATGATCGGATAGTTGATAAGCGAAGTTCAACCACAGCCGGGGTAACCGGTTACTGTTAACCCGAATCACCTGACCCGTCGCGCAAGGCTCCCTCTGTAAATCAGCACAACAAAGTACTTGAACGTTTAACCAAGACCCCATAGTGGTGCCCCCGGATCATCAGAGAGGATGATTAATATGCCCATGTTTGTTTTGTAGGCCCCACGATGCCTCGATTAAGCAGCGATGCTTAATCTTGGCATATAAACCCTTAATCATGGATGTCAACCAGTATGAACTTTCCAGTTGATGCATCCCAGGCGGACTTGATTAAGGTCCTCATGCAGGATAAAGCCCTGATTAGCCATATAGGACTTATGCTAATCCTTTGGAGCAGCGCGCTACGTGATTAAGGTAGAAATCGGCAAATTCCTTGCTATTTCACCCATGGTCCGTTTCACGGCTTATCACCGTTTATTTCTCTCTCCCCATCCACTGTCAGTTCTTTCCCCGTCTTTCATTATGCAAGCCATTTGTTTCATTCCCGTGGAAATTGAGACAGAAAGTAAACCATTGCTAACTATGATGGGCTTCACATTCCCGGCGTTCACGTTCGGATGGCTTTGCCCCGGTGACATTCCTCCTGATCCCAACATCTGTCCTCGACGACTTGGCCTGTACCTGTTCTCTAAACCTTGAGAGGCAAGATCAGCGATGAATCTATTCAGAATCAAAAAATCCGAGTACCAAAGCGGTTCCCAAGACAGCTGGAGAATGCATTGCATCAGCCTCACCCTCAGCAGAGCGTGAGCAAGAAACGCACGCTTCCCACTATACTCGTCGCCGCCGTTGCTCCGCTCCTGATTTCCGCGTTCACCGCGAGTCTCGGCGCTCACAATTGAAGACTTAAGGGTGCCTGACCACGTTTTTCCGATTTTCCTGTTGTTTGAGATTCGCGAGCTTCAAGTTTTTGAGACACCAATACAGAGAACGTTTGTTGAAGTGCAAACCATCGTAATACAATACACGCGGCCTATGCAGTAGGCGATGGCGGTGGTGACTGGGATATGTGAGCCAGAGATGGGAAGCGGAAGGCACAGAAACCCACCGTTGCTTTCTTTGTTTGCCAGATATCTAAACGAACGGTTGTATGAGTTCGACAAATGTTGGACACTTCCAGAGCCTACGTGATCAAGACAGCCAATGCAATGGTTGCCCCAGCGGTTCCGGTCTGGATGGTTTGTGACACTAGTTTATTAACCAGACTCCCAGCGAGAATTAGTTCCGGTCAGTGATGCTGACTCGCAAGCTCACCTCCTGTTCTTCTTGATAGGGGACTTCATCTTCCTTAATTCCAACACAAGCGCCAAAGCAATGGAAATGTCCGTCACGGCTTCTATTAGGAGCCAGGTTCTACATTCGCCTATCAGCTAAGGTAGAAAGGACCTCAGAAAAGATGATGACACACGTGGCGGGGATTGTGACTTTCCTCCGGTCCTTATATTTGGGGGGAAATCGCGATCGTGGCGCCAGAAGCAAGCGCACCACCGGCCTATCAGAAATGGTTGAATTCAGAGTTTAAATGTGCAGAGGAGGGGAAGAAGCGTACTCCGACCGTGATGAAGAAGAATAAAATGAAGGTGATGAATTTGTTTTTAGTTCTAGAACGAATTAGAAGCTGGGCTTCGGCACAATGATATGAACGCGCACAGGAGCCAGTATCTAGTAGCCAGGAAACTTTGGGCCGAAGCTGCCACCACGCTAGTCGTAAAGACGAAGAGCGGGTCAAACTATTCGACGACAAGCGTTCGATTATCTTTCTTCCAATGGGACCGAAACGACGTGCCCAATACTGGTTCTGCAGATACGCCAAATCTCCTGAGAAAAGGTAAACTGGATCAGTGACAGTAGTAGATCAGATGGAAAGACGTACCCCAGTGAGTGATTGTGTACTGCACGTGGCATATATTAGCCCGTTCGTGTGGTGTAAGAAGCAGATACACACAAGATATACAGAGGCATAGTTTGCGATCATCGAAACGGAATCGAACGCAACGGTAGAAAATACTAGCAACTACGAGGCGGACGGAATATCAGAGAATTAACACGGTTATATGACCGAAGCATAAAACCTTCAACATCCAATTGTCCTGTTTGAAGTCACGGTAGTAGTAAGCTGCCTGGAGATCTTTTAGTATCTCTCCACCATGAACCTTGGACTCACACGCCTGAATAACTTCGACGGTGTACAGAACCTAGCATACATATTAATTGTCTCAAAACGCAAAAGCATGGCAAGACAGATGTTCACCGAATTTCCCCAGGTTCCCACGAGCAAAGCTCTAGATGAACAGATTATGGCTGTGTTTCAAAAATTTGGACGAATATGAATGGACCCAAGGATGATGTCCCTATTGAAAGACATGGTAGAAGGAAGAGAACAAGCAGTTGTAAAACGAAAGTGCTGATGGTTTAATATTATCGAGACGTGGGGCAGTCGATCACAAGGTGCCCGAAGCGGTTAAACTCGTAACCTCAATAGCAAAAATACGACAAGTGACTAGGGTCTGAAACCGTCCCGTAAAGGTGAAGGGACGATGGACCGTGAAAACCGGTACCGTCAGCGAGATTTTCTCCAGAAATTACGCCATGTTTGAGATGTGTTTTTACGGGTTCAGCTCAGCGACTCACTGGACTCTGGGAGACTCTGGGAACCCGATCGTGGTAAGATAACGAATTTCTGAATATGATTCCAATGGCGGAACTGTCCAGGGAACTCAAGATAAGTATGCCCATAACGGACGGTTACGGTACCGTCATCCGTACGGTTACGCGTCACAATAACCCATCCCGTCTTGACCAATTCTCTTGAAGTTTACAGGTGTACATCTTATGCAGGTGGGGCGTAATGTGGACGGTTTCATGCCCTATGCGGCTATACGTGACAAGCGTCACTTTCCCTGAAGTTTGAACTTCTCCGTCAACCAGAGGGCTGCGACCCGTTCCCGTTTGCGACGGGTTGAGGGTACTGGACGGTTTCAGCTGTTTAAAACGGGATCTGTCCGTAAAGGGGTGAAAAGGTTGATGGAGGCCCATGGGGAAACGTTGTCTGACGATCAACGGAATTGCCGCAAATAGCATCTGAGCAGCAAGGACATCGGAAATGTCCGAACGTCGAACTCAGCCTGAACGCCACCACCCAATTTCACCTGTCGCGAAATGGGTGACGGCAGTCATCCATCGCTGTCAATATACCCGAGTTTTGCAAGATGCTTCAATCATACGTTACCCCCATTCTCAGAACCACTGAAGATTCCTGGAGATGATGAAGTTAGGTAGAAGATATAGACTCGTCCGTGTAGCGAGCACGTCTGGTCACCAGCCGTGCTGCTCGCCACATTGTTCCTTTTTCGCTGACAGACTGATTACGAGTCTCCTGTACTATTACGACCATTTATTCGGATGGGTGACGGAGGGTCGTGAAATGAATAAACTTGGCGCTAGTGACGGTGACAATGAACTTTTGGGGCCTAATTGGGCTGAAAAACGGCAAAGTTTACGTTCCGAAAGGGATGTCAGGGTCGCAACTAATGGTAGTCAGGTTTGTGATAGCGTACCAGGTACCGTACCTGCCAAACCCTGCCCATTCCCCCTGCCCAGACGCCCATAGTCTTCATCGGGCATATGGTATGTGGATTGCGGCCAGAGCCAGAGCCAGGTGGCGGATGGTGGCGGCGCATGAAAGGAGTAAAGGTCACAAGTTGAGCCTTCGCTTCGCTCCGGCAAATGGACATCGTTGTAAATAGCTCAACGCTACGACTTTATATTCGGCGAGGACCTGTCAGGATTGAGAGGGATCGGAATCATGTGCTAACTCCTATGTACCAGTAGCTACAACCCACGTTCCGAAATGGTACCCCGCTGGTATAATTTATCCTCAATTTATCCTGGGTCTTATCCTAAATTTGCCGAGTTCCGAATAGCCACGAAAGGTGTAATGACCGTATTCCTCATCTGTCCTTATTTCCTCGCCAGGGTCATATTCGGGTGGCCATTCAGAGTATACTTAAACCTTTCCTACGGTAATCTAGAACCAACCTTGTACCTCTTCCAAGTTCCTTCCTTCACACGAACAATGTCACAGTACATTCTATAATCTATTGTATGTTCCATCGTGGCTCATTTCCGAATACACTTCCATTCTAACACCCCACTGATACCACGGCGCCAGTGGCTAGTAAAACATCCCATCTTACAGGCGGTCTTTAATAATTTAGAACGTCACAGCTGGCTGGTACATAGGCCAACTGGGCTTTGTTGGCAGCGCTGATGGTACAGGTTTGTGAGGAATAGTATCTTTTTCACGCTCTTCAATTCCTGAAATTCATTCATCCAGACAACTATCAGTCCCGGTCTCTGAATGAGGCTACTTGGAAAAAAGGCGCTGGCTGAGTTAAGATCAATTCTTGCTCCCATTTCTACTTGACGTCCCTTTTGACAGTGCACATAATTTTCCTCCTTCAGGTCGCCCAGACGGGGGTGTCGAGCCATTACGTATACTCTGTCCTCGCTCTCTCGCGGGGAGATCCAAAGATCTTCGCAAAACTGCTGTGGTCAACGATCGCAACACCCATGTTCACTGGCTTCAGTAAGCTTGCTTTCCCAGTCGTCAGCCCTGGGCATGGAAAATGTGTATATGCTAACTTGCCGTCCCTGCAGCGGCTCTCTTAGTGCAGTTGTTCTTTGCCTGGTAACTGGTATGATGAAAATTCGGCATCCAACTAAACACCAATGCAGGCGGATATACCAGCTCAAGAAGCAGAATCTATGGGCACACATCGTGTCGGGTTTAATCGCCATTGTACGCCTTACTTCCTGATAGTCCTCTTCTTCACACTGACTGGCTACAACCTGAAGCTCGCAATGTTACAAGCTGTGACGGTGTGCATTACCTCCGCAAAATTCGCACGTACTATGAGAACCATTGCGGAACTAGTGAAGGAAAAGGAGCTCGCTACTGTGAGCCATTCCTGATTCACTTCTTTCCGCTACCTGAGAGCAGGCATTTTCGGGATAGTTCTGGCTCATCACTACTAAAGAATACAGTGATGGATAAATCAACGAGTACCGAAAACAGCGGGAGATATACTCGACCGGGGGACTCCTAGAGAATCGGTAACAGAATCCCTAGAAATGTAGTTACAACCCGCCTAGAATAAAGAATCGATGGTCGGGTCATCAAACTTAATCAAACAAGGCCGGGGTGCGACGATAGTTCGAATCACTGATCAAGGGGTTTACCATGATTCATGGAAGATGAGAGCCTGGTTTCAAACCAACAGTTCGATCTCGGGACGAAGCCGACTGAGAGATGCAAGTGGGTGGGAAAGAAGAAAAAGATCAGCACAGCCCTTTCTAAGACTTGGAGATCGGACCCAGAGGACTCGCAGAAAGCAGGTGAGGGTTCGGGTCTGGGGGGTGTGGAAGTGCGACATGCCTCGCACGTCGATTTTCCATCCCGAGCCGATTGGCCACACGCCCCAGGAATTCCAGCACTATTTCGGATACGGTTCTACAAGAACAATATCATACATTTTGTATCGGGACTGGTTCATCCGTGATTCGAACACCTGATTTTCACCCACCATATAAATCTTGCGCTACATGTTTCTTTACATTTGGACTGCATCCTTGTACTCCTACATCCACTCATATGATCTATAGCCAACATTTCATTTTTTCTCACTACGTACTGCCAACGCGAAGAGCCGAACCGGAGCTCGGGCATCTCGGGCTGCGCCGGGGATTGATCTCGAAGGGGACTGGGCACCCACCTTCGGCGCTGAGCGGGCCAGCGTAGATCTCCCTATTCGTATTTGCGCAGTACCTGGATTGCTGGGTGAGGTTCGATTTTAGCTGCGGCTTTGCTTTGCTACTACGGACACTCTTACATACCTGGTTTTGACTCAGTGTACTATATATGTCGACACCTTACGGCACCTTTCTCTTTGTTCTTTACCTCCGCCTTCTCGCCACCACCCCACTACCACCTATACACGCTTTCCTGAGTATCTGCAAGCCATTCTAAGTCGAACCAACTTTCAATCAAGCTAAGTTTTCAGCTATATTCATTGTGCTCACTACCTCGGGCCTAGTCACTCCAGAAAATGTGATGTCTTGGTGCGCCTGAAGTAGTCTCTCGTAGACAGACGCTACAAACATAACTTACCTCGTACCTCGGTTGTTTGTAGTC
Organism: Mycena olivaceomarginata; assembly: GCA_029378375.1. NCBI lineage: Eukaryota > Fungi > Basidiomycota > Agaricomycetes > Agaricales > Mycenaceae > Mycena > Mycena olivaceomarginata. Next base: position 57,824 of record JARKIC010001957.1, read on the forward strand.
TGTTGATCAGCTTGATTGCTTGATCGCTCGCCGACCTTATTACAAATCATCGGAGTTTGAAAACCACACTCGCGTCATGTCACACCTGGTGACAATCAATGGCGACGCGTCTTCTTTCTTCTCTGCCACGTCTACAGCCAACTTTTTACCACTGCACGCGTCAAACGATCCTGAAGACCCTCCGGAGATATTTTTGAACTGCCAAATGGACAGAAACCCTCCGCAGCCGCCAATCAAGCTCGTGCGGAGCTACTGAAGACATCCGGCCCCCCAAGTTATTCTCGTAATCGATCTTGCTCCCCTCACCTCCCTCCCGTCCGGCGGTGGGTACGATGTCCACGCACGCCGCCGTTATAGATGATAGGGACCCGCTCATCCAGTATGCTGGCTCCTGGACTGAAGTTGGAGCGGCCGGGGAATTTGACAGCACCAGGACATTGCTCGGTGGCGGCGGGAGTGACAGCGACGGTCCCTTCGTAGGTGCGTACGGTGGAACGTTTCCCATTATTTCAATGAGCTAACAGAGAGTGATACTGGACAGGCACGTCCATCACGGTGTACAGGACAGTGGCCGCGAGCAACCTGACCTCGCAGCCCATCTGGTCCTTTGCGGTGGATGGTCCCGTCATGAGCACATACACGCCGCACGATAACATTCGATGTGCACCACCTGGCACTCTGGACGTCGCGGTCCTTGTCCATCGCGAACGGCTCGCACCAGCTCGTGGTCACGCAGATGCGCGCGCCCGAATGGTGCCAGTGGGGTGATCTTCCTGGACTAGATAATGTACACTACGATGTCGGCGTCGGTCGAGGCTTACTTCGTCGACGATCACGATTCACAGATAAAATATACGCCCGCATCGGCTCGGAGGGCGACTTTCCATCGCACAAATCAACGCCGATTGGGGCGATAGTCGGGCCCCATTTTGAGCGTTTTAGCACTCATCGCGGTGGCGGTCGCCGTGTTTTTTTTTGCCGACGCAGACACCGGGACCGCAACTCTCCCGACGATCGTGAGTTGCCATGCATTGATCTATTCTTGCGCGGTAATGACCGTAAATGAAGCTGACATGTCGAGCGCAAACGTCAACACAGCACCCTACACCGGCTACAGCCAGTATACCGCCTCCGGAGCGGGTCCGCCGCCCGCTCTGTCGCACGGCTACTACTCCGAACAAATGGGGCCGTTCGCCATCCCGCCCGATCCCCACTCCAGCTCCAATGTCGCCACGGCTGGTGTCTCGCGTACCGATCCCGACTCTCCTAACTCCGCCTCAGGCAGCCACCGCAACGCTTTGCCGATGCCATCAACGAGCTACCCCTCCGTGTCGCACCACGCTCCCTCTCTCTCCGGCACGCTCAAGCCCTACCTCCGACCTGAATTTGGGTTCGGGCTCCGGTGCATCTGGGTCTGCTGAGTACGGTGTGCCTGTCGGTGGGCTGTCAGGGCAGACAGGGATGATCCCGAGCAACAAGCTCATGCGAGAGGCGGAGCCCGCGCTGCAGTGGCATGCTTCTACTTCGGGTAGTGTTGCGGGCGGCCCTAGTCTGTATCTAGCCTTTATTCTTGGTCTATATATTATATGTTATCACACTAAAAATAAATTTGACATGGACAATCAATTGCACTGGATATTCGAATCCTTTTGATGGTGTATGCTTCCCGGTTGGCCTTCGTTTCTCATGAGAACGAAATTCACAAGGATTGCATGATTTCGGGGTATACAAGTCGACCATCTGTCCACTGTGGAATCGTGTTCTTGACAATTTGGGTGACGGTGTGGACTCCCTCGGGTCTCTCCAGCGAAAACGGGGGTGCCATTGCAAGCCGGTGCAGGCCAGAGAGATTGAGAAGAGCGGGAGAGCAACGGCGGCGCGGATGTAAAGCCGTGGGAACAGATTCAAACTCCGACGATTAGTAATAAGGTCGGCGACCAATTACCCGGCGCGCGGTAAACTACAGACTACGCCTGAAGATACTCCTGATACCATTAGTATATGAACAAAAATAAGAGTGCTTGAAATTGTACCTGATATCCAACAAATATGTTGCACTAGAATTGGAACCTGTATGGGAAGTACGAGAAGCGATTTCAGGTCATCTGATATTCCCTGTTTCAGCCGCAATTTAGCTATGACTAATATTGCGACTGATACTCAAAGTATCAGTGTTGATTTACGTGCATCCGGAGATGCCGTAAAGCCCGTATCAGCGGCAGTATCAGCCGCGGACCTGATACGGAAAGAATCAGGTGATAGTATCAGTCATGCTGATTCGGCTTTACGGCATCTTTGGATGCACGTAAACCAGCACTGATACTTTGAGTATCAGTCGAAATATTAGTTACAGATAGACTCCGGCTGAAACAGGGAATATCAGAAGCCCTAGATTTCTTTCCAGTACTCACCATACAGGTTGCCAAATCTGTCTGACTCATCTGTTGCATATCAGGTACAATTTCTGCTTCTCTTATTCTCATTCATATACTAACGATATCCGGAGCATCTTCAGGGGCGCAGATACATCACATTTTTCGGAGTGAATTCAATCCTGTTGCGTCATCTGAGGTGTTTGCTGACGTACGACTCGGCGGTGTCACCCGCACGACCTTGGCTCCTCTCGGTCCACAAACGGACCACTCATCTCTTCTTCAGGGGAAAGGGGAATCTTTCACTGAATGGCGGGTCGCACAAGTCCCAAGAAGATATCAGTGATGCAGTGGCTTCAGTTTACTCGGGGCCAATTGACTTCGAAGATTGGTACTAGTGCGTGGGGTGGATGAACCTGGAAGGTGGACCCCGTTAAATATTTCCGCCAGAACAGTTCAAAGTTCTCTGGTCTGATAGGCACACAGCAAAAGAGAGTTGATAAAAATATGTACCTCCCTTTTTGACTCGGAAACTACTGTCTCACTTTCTTCTTTAACTCCGCTTAGTTTCGGAACCTTTCCGCATTCTGAACAACCGCAGGCACCCAAGCGATTACGTTTAAGTGACCGTTCTAACAAAATCACGCCAAATCAGAATTACACCGCAGAGAGGAAGAAGAGAAGTTTTAAAAAAAACCCGGACAGAAGGAGACGAAAATGGGGCGAAGGGAAGAAGAAACGGAAGACCCACCGCATGCACCCTCTCATCCACCATATTTATATTCATCCTCTCCTCATCACACACACCCGGGAAGCGGAATATCGCGCGCGTGAGATTCACATAGGAGTGAGTATTCTGGACGCAGCAGGGGGATGCATCCGCATGCCGCCTAGAGTGCCACCAAGCCCGCCCGCCCCACTTGCACCCGCGTCTCAGCTTTCGAGATAGCCCCGCACATGACACACATCCCCACCACTGGAGATGGTGAATCTTGCTTTGATCCCATGCGAAGAGGAGAACCCCATACACGGAGATAGTCCGTACGAGCGTATGTATGGGTGGCAGGCCCCGATGCCCGACCATACCCGCGGGTCCGTATATCCGCACATCTGCGCATCCACATTCGCATGCCGCCATACCTGCTGAGCAGGAGTGCAAATGTGCGCCCAGGCCCCCAGTCAACCGCGCACGCCCCGACATGACAGAACTAAAGAAGGAAGAAAAGCGATGACACGCGCAGCGGGGGTGTTCAGCTGACACAACGCAGGCTAGCCCGAAGGCTTCGAGAGGGACGGACACGCCCGCACGCTGCCTGGGGTCCGTGGGTGTTTTCCAGAGTCATACCCATACCCGCCCGCTTCTCAGCACATCGTATCTCGATACCGCCCGCGTGCACCATAGACACCTGGAGGGAGAAGTGCCACCACGTGCGTGCACACAGGAAACTTTTAAAGAACAGAGACGAGTACGGGTACGAGAGGGAAAGGCGTACCCAGATGTGTACGTGGGAAATAGTTGCGTGTGGGGCCTCATCTGCTCGCGCACGGTAGAGCATGATTCGGATTCGGCACGCATTGTCTGCGAAGAGGATAAGCAACTTGATTACAGCTCTTTGCAGAACATAAGGCGCAGCTCATTTTTTTCTATTTTCGACAGTTTTGACTAGAACAGCCACCACACGCTGGGTTTTGATCGTATTTCCTTGGGAGTAGGCCCGTTCAAATCGCATTGAAAATCCGCAGAGGATGAGATGCTGGCTTTTTTAATGTAATTACATAATATAATTTCTTCAGAAATATCATGATTTTGACTAGGACAGCCGTAGCACAATGAATAATCGTCCGATCGAGCTAATTCTTGAATATGTTATGTATCTTGAATGTTCCTAGAGGATGGTGCACGTCCATAAGCAATATCCTGACCCAATGTGATTTTGCGCTCAGTTTATTGAGGGCAATATTCATGCCCCATGAGAAGCAGAGCTTTAGATTAGAAGTAGGGTATACCCATATCTGTAGACCTTATTTTCCCTTAGATATAGTTTAGATACATGACATATCCAAAGACTAGGTCAATCGGACCATTATTCATTGTGCTACAGCTGTCCTAGTCAAAACCATGATATTTCTGAAGAAATTCTATTATGTAATTACATTAAAAAAGCCGGTATGCCATCCTCTGCGGATTTTCAATGCGATTTGAATGCGCATACTCTCAAGGGAATCCGATCAAAACTCAGCCCGTGGCGGCTGTTCTAGTCAAAACTGTCGAAAATAGACAAAAACGAGCCACACCTTATGTTCTGCAAATAGCTGTAAGTACATTTCAGGTACACAGCAAATGAAATGGAAGCAAGAATCATGATACCAGGGCTGGGCACGAGAGTGGCATTGACTAAAAAAGAACATGTGCGAGGCACATCTCTCGTGAAGATTTGGATGGATTAGGACGACCGGAAAGCCAGAGAGCGCAGATGCAGTGCCAACGAGAAAAGACCGCACACACCAGCCGCGGATTAGCTCGATTCCACAACAGCCCCAGCCTGAGTACACCACTGCCTCCCGAAGCCTAAGTACCACACCAATGCGATGGTGGATACAAGGTGGATATCAGGGAAGGAGATCCCAGAAAGCAATGTCGCGAGTAAGGGTCGACATTCATCAACGGCGTCAGTTTGTGTTGCGCCGATTAGCCACCAACATTCTGTCAATGCGACGCAAAAAGCAGGTGGTATCCTGTTGAGTACAGCTGCAGGCGGCAAGTAGGCACCAGCAAGTGATGGCAAGGGAGGAAGATGACTGATGAGGGTTAGGGCTTATCTGATGATCAACACCTCTTGCTTCAAACCTCCATTATGGAGGCCGTTGACTCTGGGTTTAAGGGTTTCTTCAGTTATTTAGGTTGCTATTCAACGGAGTCCTGATATCTCATTCTTGGAACAACCCGGTTAACGCTCTGGGAGACTCTCACCTCTCTAGCTCTCGGGCTCCTCTGAGCAGCTAAATTGTGTGGTGCTGGAACTTTGAAAGAGAGAGAGGATGAATGCGCCAACAGGCGGAGATTGAAAATGCATTGCTGGCCGAAAGCCTGCTGAACCTCACGTGGATGCTCCTTCTAAACAAGGGAATGCTTAGTCACGAACCCAAAAGTGAAAAGTCAAAGACTCATCGTCACATTGGCTCTCCCCGTCAAAAGCGGGACACCCTCCTCCATACCAGTCCGCAGCAACCCATTTACATGCGAACTATGGGTACTCGATGGTCCATGGGCCTTGGCGCAAGTCCGTAGCCTCTGGCCAAGGGGGTACTTTTCTGTGAACGGAGCAACATACACCGGTTTTTGGTTTTTCTCGACTTTCCTTGAACCAACTACCCACATCATACCACGTGATGTCCATATAGGGTAATGATGGCACATGCTGCCAGCCTCCTCGTCCTTGCCTCGACCACAGTGGAGCACCGAGAGCGACCGGCTGCCCCACAAACCACAAGGAATTCCACCCCTTGTAAGGGCAACCTTAAGCTCGGCGCAGGGCACGGAAACTAGCGGGGGAATCCAAAGAGAAGAAAGGATGAGGATTCCCACACTAGGCGAAACCTCATATACTAATAGTAACTACCCAGTAGCACGTGTCCGGAGGTATCTACAGTGATCCCGGGCCTGGTCGCATAGTACGTGCCAGCGAGAACGGGCGGATGGATGGACGGGCGAATAGACAGATGCCGAGGTCGGAGCAGTGGACAGGGAGTTATCCGGAGGATTAGCCGGAGAGATATCCGGAGAAGCCAGAGAAGCCGGAGAGGCCAGAGGCAGGGGTTCCCCTGATATCACCCCCCCTGGAATATGATGTCCTGACGTATGAAGCGGATGGTCCTATCGTGCCTCCGGAAAGACAGCGAGTCGAAGGCGGCTAACACCGGGGGCAGCCATCAACACATGTGAACACTGCATGCGTTACATGCATGTGGTGCTCACTCAGAACAAAGGCCACAAAGCCGCCCTTAGCAGACTAAGGGGGGCTTTGTCGCATGCTTTGTTCCTGAAGAGCGGCTTTGTGGCCTTTGTTCTGAGTGAGGACCACATGCATGTAACACATGTGGTGTTTATATGCATGGTTGGTTGCCCCCAGTATGAGGTGATCCGGCAGGGAGCGTTGGGGTAGCGGCGGTAGTAGGTGTCAATGGCGTCCTTGGCGAAGAGGTCAGAGTGCTTTACCTACTTATCGTGTTCTGGACTGTAACCCTTCCAGCGCACCATGTACCAGAGGCTGCCATATCGGACTCACGCTTCAAGGATCTTGTCGACCTCCCACCTCTCATCTCTATCTGTCTGGAGGACGGGTGGTGGTTCATCGTGCTGGGGGCGTCCGGGGAAGGGGTCCGGCTTTGCAAGCTTGAGTTTCAAAACCGGGAAGACCGGGTGGAGCTGAGAGTAACACAGCGGAAGCTCGAGCTTGTACACACCGTTGCCCACAACCTTCACGACCTTGAAGGGTCCAAGCCGTTTGTCCGAGGACTTGGATGACGGATGTGTCATTTTGATGTTGGACGCATCCACCCAGACTCGATCACCTACCTTGATCTCTGGTGTGGGTACGTGCTGGCGATTGTAGTACAGCTTGAACTTGTCCTTGGTTTTGATGAGGGCGGCTTTGGCTTCAGAGACTCCGGTGGCGATCTGGTGGTAAAACTCGTTGATGGACTCATTGGTGGAGCGCCTACTGTTCAGCTCAAAACCCATCCGAAGGAGGCGGCCGGTGTCCGTCATGAATGGTACCTGCTGCATTGAGGAGTGGACGTGGTTGTTGTAGGTGAACTTGGCTGCCGGCAGGAGCTCATCCCAGTCGTCCTGTTTGTAGCTCGTGAAGATATGGATGAACTGTTTGAGCTCCTGGTTGACGCATTCGGTCTGGCTGTTGGTCTGCAGATGGTAAGCGGTGGAGGTAGCAGGTTCAATACCGATGAGGCGCCACAGTTCACGGGTGAACTCAGTGATGAACTGCGGACCACGGTCGTAAATGTACTTCCGGGGGGTTCCGTGGTGCCTCCAGACGTTCCGGTAGTACAACCGGGCAGCTCCGACAACACTGAGGCCAGTATAGCACTTGTTGAAGTGGGCCCGCTTAGTGAGGACGTCAACCACAACCATGACCGTGTCAAACCCATGCACCTCCGGAAGCTCAACAGTGAAGTCCACTGAGACGGTGTCCCAGCGCTCGTCCGGAATCTCGGTCGGATGAAGCTCACCGTGGAGAAGTCGCCGGAGCCCCTTCGTCCGGTTGCACACGTCACAGGTTCCGACGTACTGGCCGACGTGTCGGGACAACTGGGGCCACCAGTAGTTCTGGAAGATCAGCTCCAACATCTTGAAGCGGCCAGCGTGTCTGGCGACCCGCGTGTCGTGGTGCTGCTCCATAATCTAGTGACAGAGGTCCTTATTCCGTGGCACAACGATCTTGCCACGAAATAGGAGGAGTCTATCCGAGATTTGCCATTCGGCCGAGTAGGGGGAGGGGGCCTTCCGGTTCTTGAGGAGCTCCCAGGCAACAAGCGCCACAGGGTCCTCGAGCTCTGGCTCGGTCACAAACGCCTTCCGGACATCACGCAGGAGGGGAATCTTGGGTCCCTTGACCGTGATTCCCTCCATCACGCAGATCCAGAAGAGCTCCGGCCGAAGGAGCGTAACGTCCGAGTTCTCAGAACCGGCTCCATGGTCCGGACGACCCATGAGGTGGCCCAGCTGGTGGAACAGGAAGTCAAACCGGAACAGGTACAGGGGACCATCTGGCCTGCTGCCAGTTCAGCTTCTGCGACTTCTGGAAGTACTCCAAGTTCTTGTGGTCCGTCCAGATCTCGACTGGGTGCTGTGCACCTTCAAAGAAGTGCCGCCACTCCTCAAGGGCTCGGACGATTGCAAGCATCTCCTTGTCATGGATCACGTAGTTCCGTTGGACATCGTTCAAGCTCTTGGAGTAGAAGGCGATGGCGCGCCACTTTCTGTCGGTGCCCTGCTGTGACAGAACCGCTCCGGTTGCTCGGTCAGAGTTGTCTGCCTCCAGCCAGTATGGCTGGGATTTGTCCGGAAGGACCAGGACAGGCTCTGTGGTCACAGCGTCCTTGAGGGCTTGGAACACGGCGGCTGAGGCAGTGGTCCAGTTCCAGGCCACGCCCTTCTTCGTCAGGTCGAAAAGCAGCTGGGTGACGTCCGAGAACACCTGGATAAACCTCCGGTAGAAGTTTGTGAAGCCCAGGAACTGCTGCACATCCTTCTTGTTCTTGGGCTCGGGCCAAGCAGCGACACCGGCAACCTTGACGGCGTCCATCTCGATGTGGTTGTGCGAGATGATGACGCCGAGGTACTCGATTGTCGACTTCTCGAACTCGCATTTCTCCGGTCGGAGGAAAAGACGGTGTTTCTCGGAGTTGCTGGAGCACCTCCCAGATGATTTCATGGTGACGGGTGAGGTTGGAATGCGTGATGAGGATGTCGTCCAGGTGGACCATGATGTCTCGGGACAGGATGAGGTCCTGGAAGATGTCGTTCATCATCGTCTGGAATGTAGCTGGGGAGTTGATAAGGCCAAAGTACATCACCAGCGGCTCAAAGAGCCCCCAGTTAGTACGGAACACGGCCTTCCATTCGTCACCTTCCCAGATCTGGACATTGAACCCCCACCGGACGTCGAGTTTCATGAAGAACCGGGCTCCCTTCAAACGGTTAATAAGATCATTGATCAAAGGGAGCGGGTACCAATTTTTCACGGTCATCGCGTTGAGCGCCCGGTAATCTTGGACGAACTGGAGGGCTCCGTCTTTCTTCTTAACGAAGAAAACCGGAGACGCCATCGGAGATTTAGTTGGACGGATGCAGCCGGTACTCAACCCCTCCACGATGAAGGCATCAAGCTCCTTCTGTTTGAGCAGGGAGATTGGGTAGACCTTGCAGTTAGCCGGCTTCGCATCTGGGACGACTTCAATGATGTGGTCCCATGCTCGCTTCTCCGGCAAAGAGTCAAAGGACTCCTTGTTGAAGATGTCCAAGAAGTCTGCGGCCCAGGGCGGGACATTGGTTCCGGCAGGCGCAGAGTTCCGGGTGTAAGCGTCTGTGAGGCGCTGTGAGACGGTGCTGCCGGTGCGAATCTCCTCAACGGGGGTGAACACGGTGTAGAGAATGCGGTCACCCTCTCTGAGCTTGTCCTTGCTGTTGTCATCGTCCTCCGAGTCAGGAAACAGCTCTGGCAAGTTGTCACTGTCGGCCAGATCGTACCCATCGTCTCCGTGTCACTCCTCAGAGTCAACAGCACAGATAGACGGGGTTCGGGCCTTTGCGGAGTTGCTGGAGGATTGAGGCGGCGAGCTTCTCGTTCCTCCAGACAGCCCACAACTCGTCCCGGCAGGTGCGGCATCTGGTCGGGCAGTGTGTCATGCGAACCTCCTTGGTTTCCCAGTTGATCTCCAGATTGTGTTTCTGGAGCCAGGAGTAACCGAGGATGACGTGCTGCTTCCCGAGCCGGGTTACAGCGAGCTGGATGCACTCGGCATGCCCCTTGTAGTTGACCACCATATCGACTACGCCGGTGATGCCGCCTGCTTGGTTTGGGCTGCCATCCAGGTTGAGGACCGGGATGGGCTGCGAGAGACGCCGGACTAGAAGGTTGCGGGAGATGACATACTCCGAGTCGATAAAGTCTCCAGTCGTTCTGCAGTCGACCAGAGCCTTTACCAACATCCGGGCGGCAGTCTCAACAGACTACAAGTCCAACAGGATGTGCAGGGAGTTTCAGCCTTCGACAGAGTCGATGACGTACTGCTGGGGAAGTCGCTGTTCCCACTTTGGGGATGAACGCGCTGAAGCGAGCCTGTCCTTGTTCCTGGCTCAGGGATAGGGGCCTCCGTCCCTGCCCTCGTTCCTGGCTTGGGGGTAGTGTGGGTTTCTGTCTCCAGGACAGAAGGAAGAGTCTCTGTTCGGATGGAGATGGGGACAGGGGGTGCACCTCTCACTACTACCTCTGAATCAAATGCATTGTCACTATCTGAATACAGGAGGAGGTAGCGATTAGGGGACGTGACCGAGGGCGCACCGCTCACTCGGCCAAAGACAGGTAGTTACCATTTAGTATATAAGGTTTCGCCTAGCATGGGAATCCTCATCCTTTCTTCTCTTCAGATTCCCCCGCTAGTTTCCGTGCCCTGCGCCAAGGTTAAGGTTGCCCTTACAGCAGAAGAAAGGATCCAAGAGATCAACCGGTCAAGATTGGGAAGTTTGGTGCAGGTACGGATTCAGACCACTACTCCAGTGCTCCATCCTCCCCCACTTCAAATCTCGACCCCTCCTCCGTTCCGATGGACCAGCCGCTTGCCCCTGACTCTGCACAACCTGAGATCCCGAGTATTCATGCTCCGGATCCGGATTCCGGAGCCATGGCCCAGCTCGCTGCTGTTGAAGGCTCCCTCGAGAGCATCCAGAACATGCTCTGCCAGCTACTTCTGAGCTCCCAAAATCTGCCACCTGCTCCCGCCCCTGCCACTCCGGCTCCGGCACCGGGTCCAGATTTCTCGGCCCCCCCACCCAGCTCCAAAAATGGTCCTCCAACCGGACCCTCCGGCTGTTTTTGACGGAGACGAGATGCAAGGACGGACATTCCTTTACTCCGTCCTCACTTATTACCGGCTGGTTCCAGAAGCTTTCATGGTGGACAGGTTTGTCTCACAGGAAAAACTCGTCCAGTTCGCCATGTCCTTCATGTCAAAGGGCACAGCTGCTCAATGGGCGGAACGACATACATCGGCTGACCCATTTCCATTCCCCAGCTGGACCAAGTTTGAGGCCAAGTTCTGCCTCCGGTTCGTAGAGGAGAACGAGCAGGATCAGGCTCTCAACAATCTCAAATCCTGCTCCTACCTCCAGGGCTCCCGAGACGTCTACCAGTACACGGACGACTTTGAGGAACTGGCCGTAACAGCTGGTTACTCAGATGCTCTCATCCAGGTCACCAAGTATCGCTCTGGCCTCGACCCAAAGATCAATGTTGTGATTACGACGTCCGGAACCGCTCCTGACCTCACGGACTATGACGGGTGGTGCGTACGAGCCTTCCGGCAATACAAGCCTTCGCCCACACCCTGGCCGGAAATCCTCCAGCTTGGCTTCCGGCCGCCTTCCCTCGGCCACGTGCAGTGGGCATATTTCCAGCTCTGGCTCCGGCTCCCGCACACACTCCGGTCTTGTTCGCCCCGCTCCTGGCGCCCATGCTTCCAGCGGTCATTCCAATGGACATTGACCGGACTTGGACATGCGCCTTCGTACGCACCTGCTTCCGCTGCGGAGCTGCCGGACACCTCGCCTGCAAATGCCCCGTCACGTCCGACGTCCGGCATACCGACGTTCTCGACAAGGTCGTTTGTCAACTTGGAGATGACCTCCTTGATGAGCTGTTTGCTCGTCTCGCTACCTCCACCTTGCTTCCGGCCGAGTCGGCCAACAAGGACGCGGACCTGACAGGTCCGGAGGTATCTACAGTGATCCCAGGCCTGGTCGCATAGCATGTGCCAGCAAGAACGGGTGGATGGATGGACAGGCGAATAGACGGATGCCGAGGTCAGAGCAGTGGACGGGGAGTTTATCCGGAGGATTAGCCGGAGAGATATCCGGAGAAGCCAGAGAAGCCGGAGAGGTGTCATGAATCACCCGGGTTCTACTCATGAATCATACGGGTTCTACTTTTTCGCGTGACGCGTCTGTATGGTACAGACGTGTCTTAGCAGCATGGGACTCTCATGACGCCACCACGTGACCTTCTCACGGTTGAAACCCGGCCCTTGGATTCTAAAAGCCGCAGACTCGGGGAGTCTGCGCCATGGGATACAGAAGACGTTAGGGACTAGGAACCCATACAGGCGGATCCTAGTCCCCGGATGCACCACAGATGATAGGGAAACGTATACGAATTACAGGAGTGGTTGCAAACCCGATCGGGGTTTGAACCACTGGATACGATGACACTCAGGACTAGGAAACCCGAACATCGGGTCTCCTAGGTCCACCGACACCACAGAAACCAACACAGAGGAGTCCAGGAGCATCAGCATTAACACTCCTCAATGCTACGGTACAGGAACTGATCGCGATTGACCGTGATCGCTTTAATTTATTAGAAGCCTATATAAGCACGGTAGAATCTCCATGTACAGTAGATTCTACCTCGTCTAATCTCAGGCTTCTACCTTGGCTTGACATAGGCATTGTCTCCACCCTGCCCCACTTCCTTCACATTGTACTACGGGTTATATCCACGCCCCGGGTTGTATACCTGAGTGGATATCACACCCTCTTCGACTCGTTCCGGGTTCCGCCTCGCATCCCGACCTACGACATACGGCCTCCTAGGGAGGACGCCGTACGACTGGTCCTACTGCTCGGGGAACACACGAGCTATTAGTGTCTATCGGGTTTATCCTGGTTGGGGTTCTCGTCGGGTTACTCACTGTTTAGCCGACCAGAGGCCGTTGCTGACAAGAGGCCGGAGACAGGGGTTCCCCTGACACCCCTAGTATCCAGCAGTACGGTTCAATTGGCTTGGATGGGTTTGGGAAGCACTGGGACCTCTCCCCTGATGACTGGGCTGCATGGGAGAATGGATTCGGGGAAGTAGTCCAATGGTGATGGAGTTCGGTATTTGGATGATGCTGCCAGTTAGAGCTCTTGATGACTTCCTGCTCATTACTTGAAGGAGTAATTGAGTAATTGTAAGGAAGATAAGGCTCCAATCATTTAGTTTTCGTGTACTCATCGCGGCAAATTAAACGGAAATGGTTTTCTAAACCGTTTAAAACTGTTTTAAAACTGTTTATAAACGGTATTTTTGGCGGGAAGTTATCATCCACGCCACGGCACCTATATATTATCTCAGTTGGTTCCATATCTTCCCAAGTTTTGTTCATGTGAGCTGGAAAGTCCGAATATAGCACCTACATGCAATATATGTGTGAGATTCGGACAAGCCAGGCAGGAGAAGGTAAAGAGACTTCCTCTGCTGCAATCTCGACAAGGTAGGTAGGACAAAATGGACTACTTATATACTAAAATGGTAAGTATCTAGAGCAACAAATGAAGGCAAATTCATAAGCAAGGGATACATGTGGAAATTGGCATGGCCACATACTTGGAGTTTGCCATGATGGTGTATTTCCAATTCCAACAATATGTATTGTCAACAAGCAGCAATTCAAAGGTCCAGCTTGATCAACAACCAAAAATTTGAACTCCATAGCATAAGGACTCTCCGAGTTGGTATGGGTTTCAAATGTTTTAAATTGAGTTTGAATGGGACATATAGTCCGGGTACCGGGCGATATGAACAAGGGAAATACGAGGTGAATGTCTGGTTGAATTTGAGGTCGCCGACTTCTGGCTTTGACAGCACATCAATCCCGAACCATCAATCAGTTGAACAATCACCAAACTGGGGTTTTTCATTCAAATCGACAGTCACGCATCACACACCCCCCTGTCGAGGACGAAATTTTGGTCGCGGTCACGCGTCACAGAGGGGTTTGTCGAACCCTCTGAAGCAATGTCACCTCCCCCCCCCCCCCCCCTCCAGTGGCGAAAAAGGTAAATTTCCAGGGAGCCGTCGAAATTTTGGGGGGTGTCACGCGAAATTCGACAGTTGTCGAAGTGTCGAACTGGTAAATCGGGTCACGCGTCACAACCCCCTGTCGATTTGAATGAAAAACCCCAGTATTTAGAGTAGACTCCGGCCGTTGGGTGCCACCATTGTCAGTACAGGTCAATACTTGCATATGCGTACATTGGAAGAACTCACAAAGTGGTAGGACATCATTGAGTCCAATATTTCCTCGGATTTGCACTGGCATTCCTCTGTGAGCACTGAGCATTTTCTCAAGAATTTAACCATTTAAAAAACTGTTTCCAAACCGTTGGAGCCCAGAGCTAAATTAAACGGAAATGAAAACGGTTAAAACCGTGTATAAACAGTTATAAATGGAAACGGTTGGAGTTTAAAGGAAGAGAAGGTGAAGTATGATCGTGCAGACGATGTACATTAGTGCAAGTCTAGAGCTGTGGGCTGCAGAAATAGTGAGTGTGGCCTTGACTTTCTTCGTACTTTTCTTCCGCGGGGGGCCCGTCGTCACCATTTTGGAAAATTGCGCTTTGATGGTGGCAGAATATTGCCGTACTTCGTAGCCGATGAGTGGTGACGTTCGGAGACCATGTCGGTACCGTTGGAAAATATTCGAAAAATGTAAATGTCTCAAAAACACTTTACGACGTGTTTCCGACCTAAAAAATTTCCCCACCGGAAAGTTTTTTTTCGACCTGGCCGGCCAACCAACCACCCAGGGTCTGGTCCGGCATTCACGGCCGGGCAGCCCCTTGCCTCTGGCGCAGATGTTCTTGACAAATCTCATGGGCCTTGTGGCCGGTGGCAAAAGACCCGTATCGAAGGCAACTTGTGCCCCCGGGGATTCGGGCCGACACCCATCCTCCGCCAAGTCGTTATGGGCGACAGCCCTTCTTTTCTCAGCCAAAATTTATTCGACAACGCGCCGAGCCTCTTCCGAGTCGTCCTCGGTACCTCCCGCAGACCAGAACTTGGACGTTCATTTTCCGATGCCCCAGCTCACGGCATATAGAGCCGTGTAACCCGACCCATCGGGCTTCTTTCCGGATCTGTCTGAAGCTGTAAACCTCGTCGAATGCCACATCCAGTTTTGGTTCAATTGCTTCGACGGGTCAGCAGACCTTGTCAAGTTTACGCCGCCTCTCTGTGAACGTCGAACATCTTTGGAGCACCTTGTTGGACCAAACCTCCAGGATCTCCGTATTAACGGCCACATTGGCCGCATCCTCCCCTTCCTCCATAAATCTGCATGCACTTTGACACGACTCACACTCTTCCGGTGCCACCAAGCGGAGAGCGATGTCATTCACCTCCTCCAGGGAATACCTTCGCTCACCACGGTTGCCATTGACTTCGCGTCCGACTCGCTCCCAGCACAGAGAGCACTGAATTCTGCGCTCACGATTCGGCCTGGTGACACGGGTGCTCACCCTGGAGGCCTGTGTCCCATTCTGGTCTCGTTTTCATGGGCCGATCGCCAGTATACCATGGACTACCCCGCGTTTGTCCAGATGGTGGGTATGCTGCGGTCGCGCTTGGGCAACGTCGGCGTTGAGGTTGTCCGGATCTATGTTAACCGCATACGAATGAAAACGAGCGGGAGGTGGAAACAGTGGATGCGGATATTGATGGAAGAAAGAATAAACGCGGGTGTGGTGGAAACTACTCACAAGAAGAACCCGGTGTTGTATAGTTGGTCAACTGAGAATCAATAATTCATTGAATTTATCAATAGGGGCAGTCAGAGTAGACGGTTTTGGGCGGTTCTGGTAGTCGGTTTTGAAAACGGTTCTGATTTAATTAATCGTGGGAGAACCGTTTTAAATCGAAACCGCCTGTAAAACCTTCTCTGGAGGAGGTTTTACACGGTTTTGAAGACGGTTCTGATTATTATCATGCTCTATGCTCGTCTAAATGCATGCAAAATACCTCTTCTGACCCTCTAGCTGCTGAAATAATACAGGCATTGATCAAAACCGTTTTCAAAACCTTCTTCAGAACCGACCCCAAAACCGCCTAAACCGTCTACTCTGACTGCCCCTAATCTCAGAGCATTGCAATCGCTGAAAAGATCTCTGCGTCCTCCGATGGCGAAACGAACCGTTGTGCGTGGGTCCGCCCCGCCCAAAGTCTTTGAAAATGATCTTCAAAAGGTATAGAACGCTTGCGTTTCATCGCCTTACCTTTCCGCAGAGACCGAAGTTTTTTTTTCAACCGTGCCGTTGATTCTTTAACCGAACTTTCTTCCACGCCACATTCCAAGTTCCAACGTGACTTCGTACGGACGCACACAACTTGAGGGCGGCCGAAGACCTCCGAAGACACTCCGGATCAGACTCCTCGTTCTACGCAAGAGGTCGGTGTTTACTGTTGGTACGATTTCAAGGTCGAGTACAAATTGAAAGCCGGTTGGGATCCACCGTGATAAAGCGGCCACTCCTCCTTTCCGATGGTCAAGAGCCTGTAAATTTTCCACGAGTACTCACTTGAGGAGATAAAATTCGACCACTTATAAGTCCTCCACAGCCAATATTCTTTCCCGACCGCATTTCGAGTTCAGAACTCACGAGAGCCACTGCCATCTGACAGGACTTCACTTCAAGAGTTAAGTCGCAGACGGTCTCATCCATGTCTCTTATGTTTGCTTCGTCCTCTGTTGCGCCGCTGAACAATGAGCAGAACAAAATAATTCAAGAAACAAACACTCCCTTTCCTCACATCGCGCATCGAGCACTCGTCGACTTATAACCAAGTCCCCAAGTTCAATTTCCACTTCGCTCCTGGTACCATTTCCGATTCCATGTCGATACCGACCGCGAAACCGTAACAGCCTCGGACGCGAACCTTAGCGGCTGCGATATACGAGCTCTTCTTGAGCGCGGTCGTGTCGTGGTTGTCGTAAAATCGACGGTGGCATGCCCCAGCCCCGCACGACGATCAGCGTTGGGACGATGTTCTGCCGTCAATAGTTGGTTTATTCATGCAAGCATGGGAAAGAGGGAACAGGACGTGCCACCAGCTGTCCAATCGTCCCGTGGAGATGTATACTGGCGGTCTGCAACATAATACGTGGTTAATTGTCATTTGATTCACTCGGAATGAGTGGATGAGAATGAAAGACTGCAAATGCAAACGGGATATGAGACGACGGGACGCACGAGAGCCGAGTCGTGGAATGAGAGCGCCACGACCTGAAAGATGAGCCCGGAGCAGTAGATTGCGCCGGATTCCAAGCTATGCAATCGGTCTGAGTTCAACGGATGCTATGGACGAGGAAATGGATGATGCGCGGACTGACATGATCGCAATGGCGGCGTTGTACCGCGGTGTCCACTCCGCTCCAAGCACCGCGCGCTGCCTGCGGGTTACCCACCAGATGCGGCCGGCTGAGAGAAATTGAAAGCAACGTAAATGACTCGAGTTTTTGATCAGCACCCGCAGAAGGGATACTGCACAACAAGGCGACGCGTACCAGTGAGCATCATGAGCACCAAGTTGGTGAACAGATTGAGCGTAAACACGACGCGCGGGTCAAAGTGATACCAGCCGTCGGCATATTTGTCCTCGTCGTACGAGGTCACATACCCGGTTGCTGAAGCGCTGAGGTCAGACCAGCGCCGTTCGAAATAAGAATACTGCGCGAGACATACCGAGTGTTGCAAGCATAAGAAGTATCGGCACAGCAAGGAAGATTTTATTCGGGCGGCCCCAGACGTGGTAGCATCGGTATATCTGGAATTAGCAGTCAACATAATCCAGGGGAAGGGGGGCCAGGAGACGAACGAGGAGACCATCGGTGAAAACCCTAAATTCGGAGCATGCCATATTCAGGTCAGCGAAGGTGTGAAATAATTTGAGAACAATCCGAACGTATTTGTCACGAGCAATATGTCCTGTGCCAGTACCAGTGACCAGTACAGCTTCTCCACGCCGGTCGGATGTTCCGGCGAAATCCGCCCACCAGTGACGGCCATGTACAGCAGCCGCAGCGCGAGCGTCGTCGTGGCGATGTGGAGTGAAACTGTGTCGTCGCGAGCAGGGCCATCGCTGCAGTCAGCACAAGAAGGGTGGTGCGGCCGGGGGTTTTGCGGTGATAGAGGAGATGCATCGCGACGGAGAAGAGGGACGACGAAGATCCCTGAACGAAAATCCTCAAGTAAATTGAAGCCTTTGGGAGACACGAAAGTCGAGTGCCTACCGTACAGCAGGACATCCATCTCCCGATCTGTCAACGAGACAATACACGATCGTTCAGAGGGAGACATACCAAAGCCGTGCCAAGCTCATTCTGGACATTCACCCAGTAGGCATCGAAAGCAGGGGGCGTCGACGAATAGGCCATTGCGCGTGGGGAAGAGGGACGAGAAGACGTGCCGGGTCTTATGGCAGTGCCGTGAGGTTACAGCGGTAAGAAGGAGTTTGGCCAGCCGCCATATGGCCTGCCAGGGCCTGCCGCTGATCGTGAGGTAATGCGTTTTGCGAAGCTATTAAATTTCGAGGCAGCTTCGAGGTAACAAGACAAAACGTGATACATGCGCAGATTGGCTTACGGATTGCTTACAGATGCCTGCGGGGTTGATTTTTTAAAGCCACCGTGTCCCGGGCTTTTGCTGAAAAGCGAAAGGCGGACGTACCGCGACGTAAATTGGACCACTTTTGGACCGCCAGGGGCGGATCTCGGGCGACGTGGCGAAACGTAACAAGACCCATTTCATTCATTGTGCCTTTCGCTAAGCGATGAAAGCTGGTACTGAAGCCCCTCGAGTGTTTTTCGCCGGAGAAGGCCGTTGGAATCCCAGAAAGTTCAAGACAGAGGATAAATTTTTGTCGTCCGAGCATTCGGTCGACGGAGCCTGACAGACTCCAGGGTGTCAGAGGAAGTAAACTGCACAGGTGAAGTCCCAAGGCGATGTGTGTGGCAGGCTGTGGAACAGCACGGTACGGTGGCGGCATCGTGGTGGTAAGGAGAAAAGGCTATCCCGGGACGTTGCGGGTTGATGCATTGATGGGCCGGATTGATGTGAGACAATCTGCGCGATCCAACGTCCGCGATGGGAGAAGTGGACCCACTCTGGCACGGCAGCGCTGATTCTTTAAGCGTTTCCACGTTGTTGTGGTGCTGACTGGTCTTCTCCCGGTGCTTCCGAAATGGATCTTGGGAAACATTTACGCCCAGTTCTGAATTCACGCGGCTATTGGTGTGCCCGTGGTTGAGAAGCGGGAATAGGGCGAACAGCGATAGCATTTAGTCTCCCCTAGGCAGACGCTTCAACAAATTTGAGCTCGTACCTCGCTTGTAGATAGCCTTATCCCGCGATCTCTTCGACTTGTGCTCTTTCTGATGCTCGGCTTCTGTTGTGTTTACTCCTTTATGGGTCCATACATCAGCATCACCATATGGTGCTTGTTCTCACTGAGTCCGGTGGTCGGATATAAAAGGGACGCCAGGCCTGCAGGCTGCAAGCAAACCCCGAGCTCTGCTTCCTACCAATTTCTCCTCCCGCAAGATGGTTGTTTGGGTCCACCCGTCGAACACAACAAAGCGAGTCGTGTCCATGACTTTGGTGGGGATCGCCATCACTTTCGCAACCTTGGTGCGCTTGAGGACACGGATCCGCACTCGCAATTCTGGTTGGATGACACTTGTGAGTTTACATTTCTGTTCGTATGTTGCTGTGTGATAATCCTGGTTCCAGGGGTCATTTTCGCTGCCACTTGCTATGGACCAATTCACGACCTATGCCGAGGGACGGCGCCGATGTCTCCACAGTTTCGGCCTGATGCTTCTATGCAGCCAACACGGCCACATTTGAGTGCTTGATTTTGGCTTTGCTTTCCGGATACTGAAGGGTGCACGCATACGCCCGTCGCCGAATGTTCAAGCCACACGTTGAAGAAGAGAAAGGTGGTCCTGTGGTGGACTGAGGTCGTGTCTAGGTCGTGCTGGCAGAGGTTTGAAGTGTGCAGAGAAATAACGATGTTAAATGAAAAAAAATGCCCTCAAATGTAAAAGAATCAGTAAGCTCAATCAAATAAGAAACTCAGCTCAATCTTGATGTAATAA
Source organism: Mycena olivaceomarginata (assembly GCA_029378375.1). Taxonomy (NCBI): domain Eukaryota; kingdom Fungi; phylum Basidiomycota; class Agaricomycetes; order Agaricales; family Mycenaceae; genus Mycena; species Mycena olivaceomarginata. Next base: position 77,905 of record JARKIC010001957.1, read on the forward strand.
AGGTGGATTCTCGCGAAAGTACTCAGCAAAGTGGATTGAGTACTCGAGTGTGGTGGCGGTACGAAACAAGAGAGAAGGTGACGTAAAATGAGGGTGTAGCCAAACATACAATAATAATGTGTACTGTACAATTTCGTTCAAATCGGCAGTCACGCGTCACGCACCCCCCTGTCGATCACGAACTTTGGTCGAGGTCACGCGTCACTCAGGCCTCTGGCGAACCTCCAAGTGGTCACACATGCTCCAAATTGCCTAATAATAATAAAAAACAAAAAACACCAAAATTCCGGTTCAAATGCCGAAATTTTCGAGGTGTCACGCAAAGATTCGGCGGCTGCCGAAATGTCGAATAAGTAAAATGGGTCACGCGTCACACCCCCTGTCGATTTGAATGAAATTGTACAGTATGTAAAAGAGTCCGTGGTACGAACCTCAGCTAAAATCCAACTTTCGTCCAACAAACCATCCGGGAGCTACGCAAAGACGTATAGGGAGAGCACGTCCCCCCCAAGACGTTGACGAGCAGGTACCCAAGCTGCTGCCGGCTCAATCCCCGGTGTAGTCCGAGATAGCCGAAGACTTGAGTTGAACTCGCGTTGGTGGTATGTAGGAGGTAAAGTAAAAATTCTGTGGATAATGAGATATCTGAGTCAGTAGTGGTAAAATGAGCATGAGGGAGTGTGTGTAAAGACAAAACAAAACTTGATCCCGGTTTGCTGGAATATTTGGTTGGAACATGGAATTGGCATGGGAATTGAAGGCGACGTGCGGGACAAGTCGCACTTCCACAACGTCCTGACGGCCTCGGAACCTGTGGCGCGTGAAATCGCTGTCACTGCGCCGTCGCACTGTGGGGGAGCGCGGCTATGTCGTGCGTCCGAGCTTGTTTCCGACGTTGCCGCTGTCGTTCACCTGGCAAAGCGACACGCCGGTCCAGCGCATTGCGTACTATTCCTTCTCTGGTCCTTCTAGCCTAGCCTCCACTTCCTCCTCGAACTCGAGTTGAATGCTGAAGCCACAGGTTCTCGGCGCTTGTTACTCTACAAGATAACAATGAGGAGCTTGTTACCATTGGTGTTTTCGAATCATGTGCTTGAGGCGCATTGCTTATGAATGGGAGCGACCGCCATAGCAGTCATGGCAGACAGCACAGTGAATTTCTCGCAGTGAGTCATGACGACTACAAGGCACTCCTGCCACTGAGCTACGCCAAACTACGGCGGCTACCAACGGCTATAGGTATAATTTAGCAAACTACGGTCACAGCAGTCCGTATCTCGCAATTCAAAATTCAATTCTGAGTGAAATCACGGGGTTCCAGCGCGAAATTGAGCCTGACTTGGTTAGCGGCGTCTGTTTGGAAGATCTACAGGCGGTATAATCAGAAGGCGGACTATTGAATTTATTAGAACGCACGTAGAATTCGACGCCGATGATGTGGATGACAATGGCGATCCATAGGGCCATTCCTATACGGGAATAAAGGTTTCTTTTGCAGTGCATAATTCCATCATGAGGTAACAAACCTTGGGCTGCTCTGGCTGCAGACGCGACGTAAAGAGGGAGGTCGCGGGTTGAAGCGTGCACGGCGACGTAGACGTCAGCTGGGTTGATGCCTGACGTACATTGGGGGAACGATCTCTGGATAGTTTCTGGGGCGCGAAGGAGATTTATCACCTCGTCACATCTCCATACCTGGATTCATTTAGTTTGGGCTTGCATTGGCAAGTAATCCAGAGATACCGTGTAATAAGTACCTATGACGGTCATTATCGAGCGAGCGGGGCGCAATCAAGCGGGCAGTGAGGACACTCGCAAAGTATGTCACCATGCCTGCAATGAGGGTTAATAATTTAGCGAAGGAGGGTGAATTAACGTACGAAGCATCCACTTCCTGTGGCGCCGAGTGTCTTTTTGACATTGTAGATACCCATGACCGCGGCGTAGATGATCATAATCGCTTGGACGTAATATGAACTTTGTGAACTGACTTCACCGCCAAAAGACCGGCGGGCGATAACTGAGCCACATGCGACCGCCACGATGAGACAAAACAGGACGGCATATCCTGTCGGAGAAAGTGAATCAATAATCTTGATGGTAGAGTTTGATTACCGTTTATGCGATGAAGGATTACTTTCCTCTGAGCATGGTGAGGCTCGAAAATGGATCCAATGACTAGAACTGACCCTGCGGATGACCGGCAGAAACTGGAACAAAGCACCGATACCGCCAACTGCAGAAATATATTTAGCCTCGGTAAAAGAAAAGCTTTGGAACGTACATGTTGCAAGGTAGATGTGGATGAAGAGATTTGGTTTGTATATTGACTGGCTCAACCAAAACCATTCACCTGATATGACGTCAATAGCTGGAAAGGAATAGCTTGAGAAATATATATATATATTACCGGGAACCAAGAGATGCGGGGTGCGCCCTGGATTCATTGCCATCGCCCTTGCAAGGCAGAACCCAAAGAGAGCTCCACCCCAGACAAAGCCTCCGACGACGTTAATCGTGAACTACCAGTGTGTCTATAGCAGCGCTCACAGTTAAAAAGACTGTACTTGTCCCTAAACCCAAGCATCCAGCTTATGGAGCGGTAGAAAGTCAAGACACGGGGTTGGCGTCTTTTCGAGTGCTTATCAAGCCCAGGAGTCACTGATTCGGCCGGAGCTTTTTCGGCGTCTTCCTCGACCATGTAAGGAGGATACGAGTCTTCGGCGGTAGAAAGAGTAATGGTTATGCTGGTGCTCGGAGGATGGGAGGACATTGCAGGATGTGGGTGGGACACAAAGAAAGCCGACATACTCCCGCCGTCAAAGGTAGTTATGGGGTGTTGGTTACAGCAATGCCATCGAATCAATTATTGTAAGAATTGATTTGATGGCATTGACACTGAAGGTGTCATTGTCGTGAACTTCGGGCGCACAGAATAATATTCGTCTCGGTAACATTCGTCTTAACAACACTGTTGAAGCAGGGTGCTCAAAGATTGAATATCTGAGATCCCATTCTCAATAATGTATCTAGGCCTGAAACTTAGGAATAAACGAGGATGTTATCCGTCCCAATATTAATATCCCCACGCATCTTGTGATGCACAAGATGCGTCACAAGATGCACAAGATGCGTGGGGAACATCACAAGCTGTGATGTTCTGAAAGGCCAGATAAGGTGTCAGAAGATGATGGACGGTGCGACGTGACCACAGGGAACAAACGCGTGTGTACGGACGTGCTGTAAAAGTCTAGTGTCAAGCGACGCGGCCCCACTGCATGTACGCACACGCAACCCACACCAATAGCTACTGATGGCTATTTTTTCTCTGCAGCCAGACATCTCCCGGGGTCTTCTAGCCACCATATATAGCCCCAATGGAGAGGGTTGCATGGGGGCTAGCTGGAGCTGAACACGCCGAGAGGGCAGCTACCAGTTAGACTGGTGGACTTTAGTGGACTTGTGGAAATTTTCTATCATGTTCGAAAGGCAAGCACATCTCAGAACTAATATATAGATCTGATGGCGTCCGGCTGCAATTGTACCACCTGTCGCCTGCTATCCTACCCGACACAGATATCCCCGAGCATGCATCCGGTAATCTCATCTATTGTTGAAAGGTCAACGAAATGAATTGTGATGTTCATCTTGAATGATGTTTCACCTGTGTGTGCGGTATTTCGACATTAAGGTGTTTCACGGTCGAGGATTTGTGCCAACTTGAGCCCCAATTTGGTGCCCCTCGGCTAACTGATCTCGTCGCCCTGGATCCCATCTTCACGTGATCCGCCGGCCTCAATTCAAGATATGTGTCCGAAAGGGCGTTCACAGTTGACGCTTCAACTCGAGCCCCAACTTGTACCTCAACTTTGCAAGTTGGGGTGAAGTTGAGGCACAAGTTGAGGCTCAAGTTGGGCCTAAATCCTCAACCGTGAAACACCCTATTGTGAACAAAAATTGTCGATTTTCCAGCTGCGCCGGAGACAGGATGTGTGGAAGGGGCAGAAATCTGGTTAGGATGACTTGGGCCATGTGTAAAACGTCGAAAGTGTTGATGTGCTGAAGCCGTAGGCGGGCATGTCGTGCCCGTATTGTGATGGTGGTGGGAAGATTTTGTAGGGAGGCAGGTAGGATTACACGGCCGGTCCCTTTAAAAATCATTGTTGGCACAGTATTATGACAATTGTGAGGGCCGTTGCGGGTTTTCCCGTCTTGAACAACACCACAATCAAAATGTAAATTGATGCACTTCACACGCTCTCCTTGCTTTAACCTCTCACAGTGACCCCCGCACCTGGCCCAGTATCCACGTTATGAGGAACTTGAAGGATGTTGAGTCGGTGTCAGATGCGTACCCATGTCAATAGTGCTGCGCCGTAGGCTAGAATTGCGCTCAATAATCCATCAGATGGAGAGGCACCAGAGGGGCCTCTGCTGGCATCTTCCTCGTCCTTGACGTCATCATGGACTGCCGGTGGGGTCCCTTTCTTCCATCAACAAAGAAGAGAAGAAAAAAGAGGATCCTCAACAGCACCAGGAGGTTCCGCTCGCTCAGCGGCCTCTACTGCCCCGACCAGTACGTTGGATTATTTCTTTGTTCATCATTCAACAGCCTTGAACGCCAACATCTTCACAGGTCCAGTGCTCTCAGAGTTCAACGAAGGCGTTAAGCGCGAGATGTGCGACCCCGTCAGTTCCAAGATCCAAAAGTTCAGTTTCAAACTGCCAAAGGAGGTGACGACAGGGACGTATCCACTTTGATTGTGCTGCTCCAAAGTGGCGTAAGGCTAGAGGACGTTCTCGTCACGTTGGGAATGCTCAGGTACGCTACAGTATGGTATCTATACCTCACTGATAGAATTAATTAGCCATGACCTTATCGTGGCCAACATGATGTACTCTATGGGCGCCTCTGCCACGCTTATCAAGATCTTCGACTCCGCGCAGTCCGAAAACGTTACCACACTCGCCTTGTGGTGCCTCGCACGTATCTGCCGGAGCGTCGATATTGCTGACGGCCTCCTGAAGCAAAACCTTGCCAAATTGCTCGTCACCAAGGGGCTCAATGGCACGCAGCGCATCGCGTGTGTCGCAGGGTGGTGTCTCGGCGCACTCATACGCAGTGACAGTATCGCAGACACGCTCACTGAAATGGGATTCGTCCCCGCACTGTGCGAGAATATGCGTCAATGCTCCGAGTCGAGCAGCACGAGTCCCGAGAAGTACAGCGCGGCCATATATGCTGTCGCCCGAATATCGCGATCAATCACAGCGGCAGAGGTGCTCGCACAGAGCGGGTGCGCGAACATTCTTGCGCGGTGCTTGATGACGACGGAAAGCCCGATGGTGTTGCTTTTCAGCGCGCGTGCGGTGGGGTGCCTCATGGGGCCAGATAGCAGTGACATGGCGAAAACGCTCCTCGACGCCGGTGTCGTAAAAGGGCTCGCACGGCTCCCCCGAGTATTATCTACAGATGAGGTGGAACCTCTAGGCGCGTTCGCGTTCGCCATACAACGCTTCTCCTTTGCGGAGTGGGGGGGCAGGCCCAAAAAAGCACTGGTCGAAGGAAGCATTGTTGACTCTCTTTTACACGCAGAGAAAACCGCGGCAGATCAGCCATTCCCAGAGGTCCACATTGAGCTTGCCTACGCTATCGCGCTTCTCGGCGACGTGGGCGGAACTTCCATCCGCAAGCAAATCGTTAACGCAGGCGGAATCGAGATCCTGAAGCGCATTGGTAGCTCAACAGCAAGACCGGATGTTGCAAAAGCGTGCAGCGTGGCTGTGAAGAGTGTTACTGGGAACGTATGGTCGAGGAACGCTGGCGAGTCTTACAATCCAACATCTTTGTTAGATCTAACTGGCTACACAGCATCTGCGAAGGCAGCATTACTGCACGAGTGGACCGGAGGCTGCCCAGATCACCTTCCTGACTGTCCGGTGTCAGTGCATGATGTATAAGCCATGTTTCAATTGTTTTATTGTGAATGCTCATGGGTGCACGGGAGCAACGCCCTTGGCCAACAGTCGCTGTCGGGTGCAGAATTGCGTGCCGACAGGCTTGCTGGATGACGTCTAGTCGCGAGCGATGCCGTGGCAAGGCGCCGATGTTCCCACAATCCCGGCCTGATGCTTCTATGAGAACACGGCCACATTTGAGTGTTTCTTTTTCGCTTTTCTTTCTGGCCTCCATGCTGTGTGCGTACACCAGTCGCCAGATGCCCAAGCCACGCGTCACAGTCCCGAAGGCCACCAGCGAGACGGACTCAGAGTTGGTGGATCGCGTCACCGTGTGTCTTCGAAATCGGAATGCGGGGAGTAGCAGCTTCGGGACAAAAAAAGCACACGTGCGGCCGGAAAAGTACACCGATCATGTGGGCTGGAATGCTCACTTCGAACTGGGACTGGCTTTGAAATACACTCGCTATCGCTACACACACTTCCGGCAATGGGGTCAATGAAAGATGGCGAATGGTTGTGGGCAAGAATATACCATTACTGACCTGAATCCGATGATCTCTCAACGTACGAGGAGGCTCATGACCGACGAGGGTCAACTTGGTGCTCTGGCTGTGGAGAACCTCGTTTATGATAATTTTGAATCAGGATGGAATCAATTACCATTGGAGAGGAAGGAGCTTGCCCTTGAGGGCCATTTCGTGGCTCCCGCCCTTCACCTCGCGAGAACAGTGGCGTCATTTGCCCGGAGTTGACAATCGATGGTCTACTGGGCGATGGCGAGTATAATGTGATCAATTTGGTGAGCATCTCTTACTGCTCGAGAGGCGACATATCTCACTCTGTGTTGAAGTGGATCATGGCGCACAATCCTACGGGAAATCGCCGCGCCAAGGATCTCTACCTTTTTGTTCATCCCTATGTCGAACACAAACATCGGCACTCTGATGATGCGCCAGACCTCTTGAAGGGGAAGGCGATGCCTTTTTTGTCCCGTAGTAAGGATTCTCACCAAGCTCATCACCTCACTCCGGGGACAAATCCGACGCATGCGAGTCGTGCATGCGTTTAAAGCATGTGGCCCGCGGTAGATACATCATTTCCTGTCGGGTACCACGCGTCGGCGAAGCCTGTACATGTTGAGGATTTAAGTGAATGTGTCGATGTCGAGCGGTCGTTTAAAGCAAAAAGGCGTGTGGGGATTCACTGGCGTACGAGGTGGGGTGATGGTGCTGGAGACGCGTCGTTTGTCCAATGTTTGCGAAACACATTTATTCCAGATAATATGTACCCGGGGTAAAACGGCACCTACCCACCGATGCAAATCTGGTACCGCCAGTCCAGCTACTTCACAAGGTTCTGGACGGCTTTCGAGGCAATCTCGGAGTGGAGCGGCATCTTTGGATACGAAGACACCGTGATCAATCCTGAAATCCAGGAATTCCCTGGAACCAGAGGATACCAAAGGTCCATCTACGGCCCCTTCCTGCAGGGTATCTCGTATTGTCTGCCAGCGTACCCTGTGTTGACTCTGGCTACTCGCCGCGTTTGATAGGTAATTTTGATTACGAGGAAGTAGACCCGTCCCCATTCACGGCGACGAGGACATGGCATGGTTCGGAATCGGTCCGCTAATTCCTCCGCCTGTCATCCCGCCGCCTCCCCCCCCCCCGGTGCAGCATTGGGGTCAGTTCCATATGCTCTACCCAGCTTATGGGCGCCTCATGCCAATTCACTCTCTTTCTTGTAGGCCAATGCGGTGGATTAGGCTGGACCGGGGGTACGCTGTGAGGCGCCATATCTTGTGTGGTGGCAAATCCTATGTGAGTCGTATACGAGCTCGGAGTTCCGCCCGAGATGGACTAACAAAATGTAGCAATCTCAATGTCTGTGAACTGCAAAAGTGAGGCGAGAAGATCGATAGTCGGATTAATGTCAGCGGCGGGGGCATGCCTAAGCTGCCCCTTGATATATTACACATCCATGCTGTGTATATACGCGTCGTATACTGTGGCGCATCTTATTGAGGTACGAAATTTGGACGGTTGGCCATGGCCCGTGGGT
>JARKIC010001958.1:0-85856 GCA_029378375.1 Mycena olivaceomarginata
CGAGGTGAGGAGGGCGATGAGCGGTGGCAGGACTGTCTGCGCGTCCCATTGCAGCGGATGTGTGGACAAGAGTGAAAGGAACAGCGCATAAAAGGCAGTGCAAAGGGCAAGTGCATGGGAAGCAAGGGTAATGAGAACGAGTAGACTGGAGCGGGGAGGTTTTCAGATAGATATTCTAGCAATGGATCCAGAAACGCGGGCAAGAGATCGTTAACGTGGTCCATCGCGCTCGACAAGCCGCAACCTTTGCGTGTGTTGTGGACGCTGCCGCATTAATATTTCGGCATCTTCCGTGCCGTATTGATCTGCCTGCGTGCGATAATGTCGGCTCAACCAACTCGGCCTTACTCGGTTCCCAAGCAGCGTCTAGAGCTCTGCCGAATGTCCACGGCATGCGTCTCGCTCTCTGACCAGAGAAATAATCAATCAAAGACCAACCTCATCAGGTGCCGACAGTTTTTTTTGTCGCCGTCAAGTCAGAATGAAACATCGGCGCTTCCAGGATGGGTATTCAAATTAAAGGCCATCATGAAACCGCCACCGGAAAAGCCGACACTATGCGCTGGCGACCGGAATTTTCTCAACAGAATGCTTAGCTAACGCCATCAGAACGTATAAATCAACAAACAGTTTGTTTACCGTGTCAAAACAACCTCCTTTCTCTTACTTCCACCTTCGTCTCACCCCGTCTGTCAATTCACCTTTGTCCCTCCGGCTTTCACCCAAGTACCCAATCTTCAATCCCTTTGCTATGGCCTATGAAAAGAAAGTTTGCCGAGGATTCGACGACGCGTCCTGCCCGAGTGTATGCATTCACCAGGAACCCATTTTAGGCAACTGTTGATTGACCCCGTTTAGAACGCAAAACAGTTGAAACTCATCCCTGGCCCAATTACCAGTCGGACGAGGACTTGCATGTCTGAAGCTGAACCTCTTCTTACCACCACACTCGCTTCCCTTCAAACGCGTCTTCGACTTCGGACTCCTCATCGCGTACGTGTTTTTCGCGTCTTTCATCGTATAACTTGCGTCTGACAAGATCTCCAGCCGCGTATCCGGCTTTTGACCTCTATCCTCTTCCTTTCTTCGGCCCGACGGCAACGTCGACCCAAACTCTCACAGCTTTGCTCACTATATATCGCAACAACCTCCGTCCCCCTTGTTGGCTGCTTCAGCCCTCGAACGGGTTCACTCATCACGGGTAGGTCTTATTTTCGATATTTTCCGTCAGTTGCTTATTTTACGCGTCGTGCTAATCATGCTTTTGCCGTTGCGTAGCTCCGGCTGCTCTCAGATACCAAAATTGAAGGTCGCGTGCGCGTCGGGATTGAACGGCCAGCGCACAATGTGGAGCTTCTGCGAACAGTGCGGCGCGATTTCTATGGTCGACGATGGCTCAAACTCTTGATAACTGGCCATCAATCAACCCTGTCCCCTCCCCACATTCCCTCCCTGCGCCTCGCTCTGCTTGATCCTCTTCATTATTCCATATTTTCGGTACCTACCTTATCCCCATTCCCATTTCTTTGGCGACACCCTCAGCTCCCAGTCCGCGGCTATTATTATCGGCGCTTATCCCTCAACCGCTGCCAAAAGTCCATACGCCACTCTCTCCGGCCTCTCCACCTCCCTCCCTCGTGCGCCGCGACCCGGACAGTGCCTCGTCGTGTACATAAATCTTGCTGCATGTCTCACGGCACTGTAACTTGACTGTAAATATATGCTATGAAACGTGACTACTGTGACTGTGAACAATCAACCGTGGGAATTTAACTTCCGCGTGCTCGCCGAACAGGTGTGAGTGAAAGAGCCTCCGAACCAGTCGCGCACGCAAATAAACCGCAAGATTGTCTGGCAGTGCTATGTACCCAAGACAATGCAGCGGAAGAGTTAATTCCGTCGTTGGGGATGGGCGGTGCGACGATGGCGAACGAAGGACTTATGTGCATGCAGGCGCATGCTCGTACGCATTTCCTTGGAGTCGACGCTTAAACGCTCACTGCTAATGAAGTCTGTGTTCGTTGGTTCGACATGAAAACTACCGAGGTACGAGATTCAAATCGTTTGTCGCGTCTGGCTACGAGAGACTAAGTTCAACTTGACTCTTTTTCTCCTCGCAAATTGTTTGAATTTAGCTCGATTCAATTTTCTTCAAAGGATCCCCCATGCCCTCACGTTGTCTTTCGGGCTCTGCAAACACGGAGCACCATCCACGCTGGAAAAGACCCCGCCGGATCTTGTCGCATCTATGCCCTCCGGTTCTGTCTCGATTTCAGTATCGTTTACGAGCGACATTCCATCTCTTCCGAAAAATGAATCAGATCACGGAAAAGCCCTCAACTCCTCGCAAGAGCAGCGCCAGCGAACAACACGAACGCGAGGTTCATCGCTGCCTTCTCTTGTGCCCGAACTCTAGCTCACGTCCTCTGAACACTAAAGGATTCAGAACCCATTCCGCGGTATCCCCATGACCACTTACTCACTCAAGTCGAAGAGTTCGGGTTTGACGATCGGCTGTGTACTCCTTTTCCAGAAGACCGCGCTGCTAGGCAAATCCCGTCTAAATGCGAGTCTATCCCTGAGCTGGACGAGGACGATAAGGCGGCCATTGGACGTGAAGAGTAGCTCGTATCTGTCTATTGGTTGAATTTTTAACATGGCAATTTATGTTCACGTCGGCGTATTAGCTGCTCCAGCTCCTTTTCTTGCCTCACGGTGTTTCACATTTATTCAGGGTTTGTAATGTCCATTATGCCATGGCCATGGTCCATGGCTGATGCGAACCATTAGTAGTTGGGATCGAATGGTTCAAACGGCACAAACTTGTCGTTTCCTGTAGAGTTCGGTACTATTGACGATTCTGGAACCGGACCCAACCCCGAAAGAAATCAATGCATTGTCGGCGTGACTCCATAAATTGACTGCAAGCCAATGTTATGGCGACCAAAAATCAGAAAAATACCAAACTCGAAGAGCTGTAAACGAAGTGTGGAACAGGAATTACTATAACGGAAACCGAATTGATGCGATTGCAGCCAAATAGCACTTTGGCGTTGACCACGATGACCACATCTCTTCAATACGAAGCTCCTTGTGAGAATTGACGCTTCATTATTGAACAATTGTAATCATTCACCGCCGAAGGGCCTGTCCAGAGTCTCGACTGGTGCAAGACTCCAGCCCCGGGACAACAGCTGCGACCGCGATCCGCCTTTCGCCTCGGCATCGCATCCTTTACCGAGAACTACCAGAACCGTATCGCCATCGCCGGCCTTCAGGACGAGCGCGTTCTTGTGGAGGACGACTATACCGATTATCCCGATTTTGTAACGCTCTGTGAAGCCCACCACGGCTATCCCGCGACCAGCTTGCAATGGCAGCCCGCATCCGCCGCTTCGCATCAGTGGTCCCAGAAATCGCCGTCAACAGAGCTGCTTGCGACTACTGGGGACGCGCTGCGGGTGTGGGAGTACAGTAGCGATGCGCCTCCATCATCGTCTGCTTATGTTGGTCGACAGTCTAGTGCGGGGTCCCATAATTTGACACTGAAGACTGCTCTATCCGGGGTGCGTTCGTTTCATTCAATCTTTGGTACTCTCATCCCATCACCAGCAATCCAAAGTTCAAAGCCAGTCGACGGGTGCTCCCTTGACAAACTTCTCATGGAACGAGAAGGCTCCCAGTTTAATCGTAACTTCCTCCATCGATACGACGTGTACTGTGTGGAATATCGACACCTCGTCCGCCATCACCCAGCTCATTGCCCATGACCGGGAAGTGTACGATGTCGCTTGGTTACCCGGATCGACAGACATCTTCGTGTCCGTTGGCGCAGACGGAAGCCTGCGAGCGTTCGACCTGCGCAGTCTGGAGCACTCGACCATCCTGTACGAAACCCCAGCACCCAAGAACCTGCCGCCGCCATCCGCCCCCTTCCACCTCCGCACGGCCCCCGACGTCCCCCTTGCTGCGGATAGCGTTCAATCCCTCCGACTCGAACTACATGTCTACGTTCCATATGGACGGCCTCCGACATTCAAATATTGGACATGCGAAGTCCAGGCTCTCCCGTAATGGAACCTCCGTGGACACCACGCAGCGATAATGGTCTCGGCTGGGGCTCTGCTGAACACCCTCTGTTGGCGACTGCTGGTCCGTTGTCCAATTTTGGCGTGAACGTGAATGTAACCATAATGACAGGCGATGATTGCCAACTTCTTCTCTTATGGGAATCTGGCGAATTATACGACAGAGCGCTTCGTCTCCCCGGAGCGCGGGTTCGCGCCTGAACTCACCCCCGGCCGGATGTGAAAAAACGGGTCGTAACAGAACCGGTCATGGCATACACAGCTCCCAGTCAAATCAACGAACCTCGCATGGTCGCCGCCGATCCAGGGGCCCTAACGATGAATAATGGACACTCGAACTGTGACGGGGCGAATGGGTTGCAATTGCATGCGGAAAATCCATTCGAGCGCTGAAGGTGTAGGATAGTGATAGTGATAGTGATATATTGTACACGGCATGGTCCAGTCTCTGAACACTGTGTTCCCAGAGTTATCCCGGCACGCACGAGCCCTTCGTGCCTTCGCCCTGGACCCCAACAACCCTACTTGACGAGCTATTCGAACGTAACCGAACGTCTATCTAAATAGAATGGAAGTGGCAAGAGAAGAATCTAATCGTTGCGCCGCGGTAATGTCACCAGTGTAAAGGAGAGGGAAACATAATGGGAGTAGCCTCAAAAATTTGAGTGACTTCGTACGTGAATTTTGCACACAGTCTCTCTGTTAGGCGATCATGTGAGTTCAGCGGCCCGCAAACCAGGTAAGTCATTCCTCATTCGACGAGGAGTCCTGGCGGAGCTGAACGAGTTCCTGGCCGTGCACTCTAGCAAAGATAGTAAAAATTGTATTGTTTTATCTCAAACGCTTGGCGGCATGGCCCCCGTTATCGGCGTATCGCGGTATCACACTTAGTTGATCGCCTGTACGACAGGGCGCGGTAGCACATGCTACCGACCGCATGCCGTTTGTGGATCCCGATGGAGTCCAATCGACAGTATATAAGCCCGTGTCTCGCCCGTGGGTCCCCACTCTCCGGACCCAACCTTCTAGAGACCGATGGCTGCCCCCGTTGACGCAACGGCCTACCATGTCGCCCCCGCCCCGGCCATTTTCAAATGAGCCTGTCCAGCGCAAAGGCTCGCGTTCAACCGAGTCTTTCCACGAAAAACAGGCCAACCCCGCCGTCGACCACGAGGCCGTCCTTGCAAAGGACTCTGAGGAAGTCGAGGAAGACCGCACTCGCGCCAGAACCTGATGCACAAGGTTGGTATTCCGGTCGTGTGCCCGATCTCAAGCAATAATGTTCAAACACCCAGCTCCGCCCATTCATCTTGGGAGGCCTTGCTCTGCTCATCCTTGGCTGGTGGATCAGCGCCACTATCCTAAAGGCTACACGACACCGTTGGATTGTCCAGACTCTCTTCGCCTGGTTTTTCATCCTGTGCGGATTTTTGCGCGCCCACACCGTCCTTTCTTACCCACATGCATCTGTCTACCTAGGGTGATTCTTTTCCGGTTCATTCCCGCCTCCGTGGTCTCGAAGCCCGTCGGTGCAATTTGGATGCCGCTTGTCCAGGAACCATGGTACAAGGTCCGGCCTTGCCGCTTAATGCAGTGTACCATTTGCTAAATGGCCACTCAAGCTCCCTTACTCCGTTCGTCTCAGTGTTGGCTGGTTGTGCCTCCTTGGGATTGTCTTTGGTTCGGCCTTCGGCTTCCCGCTTGAACAGGTTAGTTTCCGTGGCAAAATATATGCCAGTCCCATTGAACATTTCAGAACACCACTTATGGAGATCGTGCCATCTCCGTTCTCGGTCTGCTCATCTTCCAAACCGGCTTCTTTTTGGCGTCCAGCAACAGGAAAGCCATCCCTTGGCCCACTGTCATTGTCGGTCTCTTCATCCAGCAGGCTATTGCGCTCTTTGTCCTCAAATCAGGCGCCGGCTTCAGCATCTTCAACTGGATCGCCACCCTCGCCTCCGACTTTTTGGCGCAAGGTCTCGCCGGTGCGGGTTTCTTCTTTGATGCAGAGACCATCGCCAAGCATTGGTTCTTCGTCAACACCCTGGGTACGATCATCTTCTTCATCGCCGTTGTGCAGGTACGTTGCGCATATTATTTTTACGGGAGAAAACGACTGAGATTTGGAACCAGATGATGTACTACCTGGGTGTAATGCAATGGATCATCAAGCACTTGCATGGCTCTTCTTCAAGCTCCTGAACGTTTCTGGAGCCGAGGCCGTTGTCGCCGCATCCTCTCCCTGGATCGGTCAGGGAGAATCCGCCTGTCTCGTCCGCCCTACGTCGACCTCATGACCGAGTCCGAAATCCACTTTGACCATGACTTCTGGTTTCTCCACCATCGCGGGCTCCGTGCTTTCGGCCTACAATCAGTCTTGGTGTCCTGCTCAGAATCTGGTTACTACTTCGTCGGTCATGAGTATCCCTGCCTCGATCGCTATCAGTAAGATGCGCTTGCCGAGACAGACGAGCCTGTCACTCGTGGACAGGTTGTCGTTGACCGGTGGCGAGGACAAGAAGGGAGCCCCCGTACGTTTACCAGGCTTCTTTTTTGAATATTCCCGCACTCATTTGTTGGACAGGCCAACGCTCTCCATGCGTTCCAGCAGGTGCCCGCTTCGGTCTCATTGTTAGCCGGACAGATCCTGTGAGTCTTTTCTACCTCCTGCGCGCGTTCCTCACTGACCTTAATCAGTACCAACGTGCTCACTGTGCTGTCCCTGGTCGCCACTATTAACGGTCTGCTCACCTGGATCGGACGCCGGCATTCGGAATCCACGCTCTGACGCTGCAGCTTGATCCTTGGCTACGTTTTCTATCCCGTCACGTTCTTCCTGGGTGTGCCCCCGCGCGGCGATCCTCCCCGTCTCGAGCTACTGCGACCAAGCTCGTTGCCAACGAGTTTGCGGCCTATCTCGACCTCCAGGCTTTGATGAAGAGCGCCCCGCTTTCCCCCCGGCGCATACACCATCGCCGCCTCGTACTCCCTGTGCGGGTTCGCCAACCTCGGTTCCGTCGGAATCCAGATCGGTGTGCTCGGCGCCATGGCGCCCTCGCGCGGTAAAATTATTGCCAAGCTGGCCCTTTCCGCCATGATATGCGGATTTCTGTCAACTCTTCAAACTGCAGGGCATTGCGTACGTCTGCTTTTCCTTCGGGTCGATGCTGAGTTGCTTAACATTCAATTGTAGTGGTAATGCTGGGTTGAGGTACTCGTACTTATAGATAATGTATCGTGGGATAGTCCTCTGGTTGTAATAGCGGCTTCACCCTTGATTTTAATGACAACGATTCACGTGATATGTAAACCCAATTGCTTGAGGTTTTGCTTTCTCCTTTCTCCTTATCGCGCGAATTGCGTCCGTCTCCTTGGGTGTGGCAGTGCAGTGATGCGCTAACTTAAAGGGCGTATGTATTAACTGTAAACCTGCGTAAACCATGATTCGACTAACGAGCTCGCGCTTGGAATGTCCGGGTCCTGACAAATTCTGCTGACATCAACTTCTTCGTTGACTGTGACCTCGCCCATGGCTTTGCCTTCTCCGTTATTTTGGCTGGCACCTTCTCTGTCCAGTTTTGCGTGGGCTCAAGACCACAGGCCTCTTGTTCTCTGGCATGGCTTAGTCCTTTTCCTGCAATATTGGACCCGGTGTGCGTCACCAACGAGTGTGGACACAGGCGACTCTGCAAATGCCCCGGGGCATGCTACGCTTCGCAGAAGAGATCAAAAACTGTTGCATCCCGGGATATTCGTTCATTCTATCTACATAGACGAGGATCTCGACGAGGATCGGCGAGCCGGCTTCGTGCGTCGAGCTTCAGACTTGGACAGACTCACCTTGACCGGCTGTGCAGTACGGAACGTGAACGAGCAGGTGCAGCTTGTCTCGGAGCAGTTGGCCGCTATTCCTGAACTGGAAAATGGTTTCGATGCTATTGGCTTTTCGCAAGGTTCATTATTCGGACTATAACAACGACATTCTGTTCACCCTCCCAGGTGGCCAATTCCTGCGCGCATACGTAGAGCGCTACAACTCACCACCTGTGAATAATCTCATTACTTTCGGCTCGCAACACATGGGGATTTCAGACATACCGACGTGTGGCCCAACGCGACTATCTGTGCAAACTTGCACGGCGTGCCGTCATTTCCGGTGTGTATGGCCGATGGGCACAAGAGAAACTCGTGCAGGTTTTGTCTCCGGTCAAGCCGAGTCAGAATCGCACTCAGCAATTGACCACAACTCAGGCTCAGTACTTCCGCGACCCCCGCCAGAGCTGGAGACGTACTATTCTTCAAACAAATTCCTCCCGGCTATCAACAATGAACTCCTCGGGTCGCGCAATGAAAACATATAGACGTAACTTGGCATCGCTCAATAAACTGGTGCTCGTGATATTTGCCGAGGACAAGACCGTGGTGCCCAAGAGGAGCGCCTGGTTTGGCTCTGAAGTGGTTGTCGATGACCTCTCTCTTGCGGGAAGACCAACAACGCGTCGTGGCGGATCACGCGTTCTCGTTCCCATGCACGGACAGCCATTATACCAACAGGACTGGATCGGGGCTGCGGGAGTTGGATGAACGGGCGGCGTTGTCTTTGGGGAGTGTGAGGGCGAACACAATGGACCTTACCGACTGCTGGAGCCTCTTGTGAGGGGAGTTTGCGGGAGGACTTGTATTCTAGTAGATTGTATACATTTGTTGGGAACAATTGCACTTCCATTTCTTCGGACTTTGGCACTTTGTAGGGCACTTGCACTCGGTGGCGATGGAAGTTGAAGGGTCTTATGCGCCTCCGCCCCGTCTGAGACTCTCCAGGCAGCCGCTGCGGCGGTGGCAGACCGCCCTCACTCCCCCGACGACCAAACCCCCGTCCGTCGCGTCCCCGCGACCGTGCTCTCGACCTCGACGACCCCGCTGCAGAGACGACGATCCCCAGCCTACACCCAATGGCCACCCACCTCTAATGCCCCAACGCCTACGGAGGCTGCTTGCCCGACTCCGCGCGCTGTTGCACCGCATGCCGGACAAGCCCAACAAAACTCAAACTCGGCCGGCCTCGCCCTCCGAGGTGGAATCCGACTTTGATCCTCCCCGATTCAGTCCGCCGCCAAGCGAGGCCAGGAAGAGTCTCAAAGACGTCTTCTCCCATGCAGTGCGGGAGCCTGGAGACACACCCGTCAAGACAGCACGACCTCGACGAAATAGCACGAGCGAGTAGAAGACATTCCCAGAGAGGCGAAAAACAAGGGGAAACGAAAGAGTCTCAGCGATGAGGGAACTGGACAAGCCCAGCAGTGCGTTTATCTGCAGTCAACTTCCGAATTATCTCTAACGCCACACTCTATAGGATCCGAGGGCGTCGTTCCGAAGCTCACAAGCCGCGACTTTCGATATTCTACGCGAAAGACTCAACAGTTCGCAGACCCCGCTCAAGAATGAGGCTGCTCCGGCGCGCTTTACGACAGTATGTCTTGCCTAAACACTTGCCACCGCTCTGACCTCAAAGTGCTAGATTCGAGTGCAGACAACTCGGGAGATACTGCCACTTTTCTTCCGAGATCTCAACTCTTCACGAGCGACACCACCTGTTGCAAACCAGCACTCCTGCCCATTCCATGGAGATGGCTTCGGACTTCAAAATTTCACACAGTGAGTCGCGACGCGCAAGTGGTTATCGGCTCGCTAATGCTGGACTCAGATCTCATGGAGCACGACTCCTGAAATGCAGCACATGATGAAGGATTTGGACAGTTATGAAGGTGATTCAGGTCGAAGTCGCCCTGGTGAGTTTTCGGTGGATACAGCTTTCGAATGCGATTTGACCTCTAGGCGTAGTAATCATTTCCGTCTTCGCGAGTGAACCACACCGCGTCCAGGCTCCTCGCATGCGCATAACAACACCTCTCAGTCTCACAGATCGTCTTACAATGGCAGTAGTTCGAGACCAGTTTCCCAGTTGAGCCACCTCCATGGACACGACAGTAAGCTTTCCTGTCTTTCTCATTCAGTCTAATTAATCTCGATTGCTTCTTAGGCCACTACGATGAGCCCGAGCATCTGAAGGAGCTCGAAGACGGGTGGAACAACCTCATCACGAGAGACAACACTCTCACGGTCCCGACCAGTTCGGGGTCACTCGCCAATGCCTGGCGCGAACGGACATTCTCAGACGCGAACACAGACCGGCGACTCTAGCCATAGCCTGGAAGTCCACCATGGACGCACGACCTGGTAACTAGTTTAATTTCCCGTCTGCTCTTCGTTCAGGTGTGCCTTTAAAAGTTTTCTCGATTGAACAGCCACTCTGGAAACGATAGTAAGGTTCCGCACGTCATTTATTCAATCATCTCATTTTCTTTTTCGTAGTCCAGCACGACGTGCCGGAGCAGCTGAAGGAACTCGAAACGGGGTGGAACAACACCATCCCAAAGGACCTCCTCGACATGAGCGACAACACCTCTCATGGTCCTGGCCACTCGCCAGTGCCCGCTACGAATGGACACTCAGGGCGCGAACACAGAGCGGTGCGCCACTCCATCCGCAGTGTGGAAGGCAATCTTTCATCCAGAGGAACTTCGGCCAGCTCGCATTCGGACTGTAGGTGCCATCTTTCCTTGCAGTACCTCTCTATTCATATTGCATCCCAACAGATAAAGAACGGATGCTCGAAACAAGAAAAAAGAACGCAACGCCGAAAGGAACATGCGTGGAACAGGCCCCAAGCAGCACGTTCGACCCTCAACTCGGAGTGTCCATTCGCCCGCAGAACGCACTCGCAAACTGAGCGATGTCCATGCGCCGGTGGAACGTACTCGCAAACTCAGCCAGCCTCTGCGTCCTGGGTCTTCCCACTCCCTTCTATCTCCTGTGATCACGCACCGCCCTTCTCTCGCGCGCCAGCACCTCCCGCAATAGTTCAGATGAGGAGGAGGTGGAGATCAAGCACGAAATTGAACATGAACGTGAGCGCAATTGGAACGCCCCAATCCCAAAATGGCACGAGCATCCATCGCATGGCCCTCACAGTAATCCATGCCCGTCCAAAGTCGCCCATGCCGTCTTCAGTGTCTACTCCCTCCACTCTACTACGCTCCGGGAATCGGGTCCGTGCGGAGAGTCTCAAGAGTCGCGGAAACACCCAAGGGAGACTCTTCCCGATTCTCCGGACCGAATCGCCTCGTCCCATTGCAGGCTCGTCCAAAACTCCCACTGTGACGCCATCACCACAGACGAGACCAAAAACTCTTCTGGGTTCAAGTACACGACCCCGTCCCGTCAGCTATCCCGCCCGACCTCATTCCTCCATTACCTCCACCACGACCTCATCCCCTCTACCTCCCGTGCAACCTCGTTCCCCGTTACTTTCCAAGACCAGACCTGCACTATCCACGTCACACTCTGTGCCTAAACCCAGCCCGCAGCCCCGTTCTCCTGAACGCGAAACGTGGGCATTCTAGGATGCATCGTCACCGTCCCCCGAGCCCCGGGCATATGACCCCTAAGTCGGGCTTCGAGCCATATTCCCAGGCCAACGGGAAGTCGCCAACAAAGACATCGAACGGGCATAGCGAAGCAGTGACCACTCCGCACTATCGGATCAAGTTTCGTTCCACGCAGCCCGCCCCCGATTCCTGAAATTTCAGAACCCGAGACTGCTGAAGAAAGTCAAGACGATGATCTTTTCACAGGTATTGTTGCTTATCTTGCTCTTGCAGTTCGTTCTGACCGCGAAATGATGAGGGGGACGATCACCCGGAAGCCAGGACACCCACCGTGGAAACTATCGTACTCCACCCCCTCCCTGTCGAGCAACCACGGTCACCGAAACCCATCCTTCCCCTCACTCGGTGGCCCAGAGTGACGAGGAAGTGTTCCAAAAAGCCCTCAGTGTTTGCCCCTCCTCCTTCGCCTCCGCCCTCTCCGCCCTCTCCGTCTTCACCGCCTATCATTGTAGCGCCCAACGGACCCTGAACCGACTCCGCCGACTCCGACGACGATTTTGGGCCTACTGTCAACCCCAACGAAGCGACCGTCTTTTTCCAGCTCGCGCCCTGGAATTCCAGACCCCTTCTCCGCCACATGGACTCCCAGATCTGCCCGGCCCGCCCTCCTCTTCCGACGAAGAAACCGAAACGGAACGAACTGTCGCGACGCCACTACGTTTCAACGGTGCATCCGATACGTTCACGAAGACGCCTCGGCCTCCTGGAGCTTGGGCGTCTACTCCGGCTCCTGTCACGAGAACCCGCTTCCTTGCCGCCTCCGACCCATGACGAGAGCGATTCTCAATACGAGGGCGGGCTAGCGACGCCCGGGGCTTCGTGTCACGGGCCTCATCTTTTCCGGCGCAGACACCGAGACCACCAGGCGGATGGATGGCTACCCCGACACCACGTAAAAGCATACTCAAGGTTAGGTTCGACCCGCAACATACCGAACCTTGAGTTGTCTGCTACGGAAGACTTCTCGTCCACCAATGGGCATCCCGAAGAGTCATGCGAGGTCTCTGAGACTGGTTCCGCCGCGCAGCCGTCGAAGCAGATCGGGTCCACACTCCAGAGTTGCCGAGTACGCCTGTGTCGCCTTCAAGATCACCCACAAGGAGTCCACGTAGATCCCCTACCATTCGCGTGTTGGACGCGTTTGGTCGACCAGAGTCCAAACCCGCCAAAAGTCCCAAGAATCGAAATAAGCATCAACATCCCGTCCGGATTGTCGATGCTATGGGACGTGAAGTAGAAACCGTCGAACAAACTATTAAAGCTGAGGTACCCGACGATGTTCCGATGGATCACACTGAAGCCTTACGTGTCGTTCGCGAGGGTGTTGCTGATTTGGCGCAAAAGCTCGAAGAGTTCGACATGTAATGCGGTTTCTCCACTTTTGTTATGATAACTGATCGATTTTCTTACAGATCAAGTGACTTTGTTGTCTTAGATGAAAGTCATCTCAGAGATTTGGACAATGCTTCGCGCGCTGCGAGAGCAGCCAGAGGACGATCTGAAGCAAACTTACGAGAGTGATAGAACCGCCCAATTACGAGCCAGTATGCGGCGCAGCAAGAGTAATTCCGAGGTACGCCAGCAGATTTTCTTCGACGCTTCCCCCACCAATGTCATGTCAGATGCGAGAGGTGGATTCTCGGCCGCCGTCGCAGCGGATCTGGCTGTGGACATTTATTATATTATTTCAGGCGCTATTCATTTTCTTGATTTATCGGTTGGTTCATCATTCCACTTGCGACATAATGTTCACTCTCTGGCTAGATTTCAGAAGAAGAGCATACGAGAGCTCTTCCTCACGACATATTATGACCCATTAAATCCGGATCTACATCTATATGCCATCAAATACGACTATCTCGTCTTTCCCCGTGCTCCAACCTTCACTTCGTTGTCGGATACTTTGCGTCACGATGGCTTCCAAGCATTTTGGGCCCATCTTTCTGACATGGTTGTTCTCCTTTTCGCGGATTGGCGGGTGGATACATGGAGGAGATGGGGAGGAGACGATATGCAATCTGTACGGTGGCCGCCCACCTAACTATGGTTTATGATCTTGTTGTACATGTATTTGTTCGGAATGGAGGCAATGCGGAGGAGGGACTTGCTCGATCCTATCTTATTTATGCTTTTCTATTACCGGCACTCTACATCCAGCTTGAAGCGATTGAAAGGTTGGTTTCGATCGCGTAAAATGCCAGAAGCTGAAACAATGCACTGAGAGCAAAGATGGAGGGGTAAATGTAGGGGAAACGCGGTCACGTGCACCGACGCGACAACTCGCTTTGACCAGGACAAATCAAACTAAAGCTCGAGAGTCAAGACCTCGCTCAGCTGCACTAGTCTCCAGGGTTCTTTAAGGCCCAACATGCGGCCACAATGGACAGAAGCTCCTCGACGCAAAGACCTCGCTCAAGACCACTGGTCCAAACACGCAAGAATGCCAATTACTGTCATGAGTCAGGCGCCAGAACTCATACGGTGTACCACACAAAGTCGATGATTCAGGTGATGACCAGCCTCGACAGCCCATTAAATACGTGCAACACTTCAAGCCTTCGAGGACAAGAATCCAAACATCAAGCCTGCAGTGGGATGCTCAAGACGCAAGACGTCAAGACCGCCTTTCAAGAGGATTCAAGTATTGAAGTTTCAAGCCTCAAAACCTCAATGGATCACCACCGGCGTTCAAGACGAGTTTGAGCTTCGAGGTTCAACATCGCCACTCCTTTCTAGCCTCAAGACCCTAAGACGCTTCAAAAATCAAGACCACCCCGCCGAGGTCTTGAAGCTTGACATCTTGAAGTTATCGAGTCTTGGGCGGTATTACAGCTTCAGGTCGAGAAAACGGGGGGTTGAGGCGGCAAGTCTTGACTGCTTCTCAATATACTGTAGAATTTCATTCAATTCGGCGGTCACGCGTCACGCACCCCCTGTGCCGCGATGAATTTTGGTCTCGGTCACGGGTCACGGCGCCCAGTGCCGAATGTAAAATGTGTGACACTGGGGCCAAATCTCCCTTGGAGGTGCAAAAAAGGCAGAATTTTCGTAATTTTTCGTCTTGAATGCCGAATTTTTGGAGGTGTCACGCCAAAATTCGGTGGTTGCCGAAGTGCCGAATCGGTATTTTGGGTCACGGGTCACAACCCGTGCCGAATTGAATGAAATTCTACAGTACTTACAAGACCAAAGTCACCAAGCTTCAAGATCGCCACCCCTTCAACACATTTCAAGGCTCAGAACTTCAAGACTCTTCAAGTCTCCAAAAAGTACTGCCAAGACTCAATCAAGGAAGAACCCCTCAAGACACTTCAAGCCCTCGCCGGCAATTTCCCAGACAGGCCATTCTCTTCATCCGTTTCCTTTCTCTTCGTATTTCCGACTGCAAGGTATTGCTCACATTTGTATTACAGATCTCGCCGACGCCGTTTAAAATTCACTACTTAAAATGTGGAGACTGGGGCACTTTGAGTCGCAGGTGCTAAATTGTTCCATTCCGCGGCCGAAAGGTGAAGGTTTCGCTTTGGCTTCACCCCATCCTCGCCCTTCTTTGCCATGAGCCCTGAGCCCTGAGTTTCGTACACGCGCATTTAACTCTAACCACGACTTGCACGCGCCCATCCTATAAAAATTATTGAGAAACGCGATTCAATTGTGGGAGACGCGACGCGATGATGCGGCACACGTGACGGCGCCCTCAACATGAGCTCTCCGAACTCTCCCCCAACTCTGCTCTCCACGGTACAACGATACAAGGCCCATGCACTTCCTACAAGTGGTGCCCATCCATTTTCGCCCTCCGCGGAGGCGTCATGCACCATGCTGGCCAATCTGATCCAAACGGCGGGGCAGCTATCGAGCTCGCTTGATTCATACCTGGCGATGCCTGTAATGAATCCAAAACTTGTATCTCTGCTCCGCCAGCAGGCGTCAATATCCCAGACGCTTCATCTCGTCAGGAATTCTGTCTTCCGTTGAGATGGATCCCACTGAGTGATTGGTTTCGCTAGTCGAACCAAAATGTACAGCAAACGATTGACGCTCTCCGGAAACGATCTGGGATAAACTATGGGGAGGACATCCCGATGGACCCACAAGCTATTGTAGGCTGGTGCGTCGAACGTCTGGAATCGTGGGCAAAGTCCGCCGGGATGGAGACGTATAAAGAGGATGGCCGTGAAGCGGGAATGCTGCTGGCTGGGACCGTCCTCGTGATGGAGGTGGACTTTTCCGTAAATCGCGAAGAACCTCTCAGCCCAAAACTCGATGTTGCCAGCGTCAAGACGTCGTATGCCATCCCGAACTCGGAGTCTGGCCTCACCTCGAATACGGACGGATCAGTTTCCCTCGACGCGTTTTTGGCGGGGACTATACAAAAGTTCTGCAATGAGCTCAAAAGGCCAGAGGATGAGCGTGACCCCCGTGAAGTGGCGAGGCTGGGTGTTGCGGTCCTCGACCAGCTGCGTTACCTCGTCATGCTCGATCGGCTGGCTGCGCATAAAGACGATGGGGGAGTGCGGTGGTTTGTGGACATTGATCAACTGTGCTCCATCCTTGAGAACTTCTCCAAAAGTGAGGCCGAAGCAGTCGCATCGTAGGCCTTTTCCCTTCTGTAAATCCAGTTGGTTGATGAGACGGCATAGGTCTCTCGCGGCCGAACGCGCACCTCTGGACATATATCTATTGCGATGTCACGCTCTTCCCCTCCCTTATCTTGTCTCCCCGTCGATCAGCTTCCTGGTGTATGTCTCCCCACAGGTTTATCTATCTCTCAAGACCTCATCAGCTGCGCACTTTGCGCCGCCCATATCCAACCTCCCAAACCTCGATATTCCGTTCGACCAACTGCGGTCCTATCTGTCCACGCACCGCAAGGGTGCGACCCTGGCGACCCTGCTACTCTCCCCGCTCACCGACTCGCAATTATTCCCCGCTTCACTGTCTATGCCCAGCCTAATATCGCGCCCGACGTTCCCTCTCGTCCCATCAGGCTCCGAGCTGGAACACGTCTTTCCGCAAACGGCCGAGCTGGCGAGTGAGAGCGGCGAGCAGCATGTGTGGATTCTCGATTTTACGCACGGCGGCAAGTTCCCCGGCGTGGTCGTCAGCCAGTCGCGCATGCGCGAAATGGAGCTTGTGGTCAACCCCCTCAGTGGTATGGATCCCATGAACATGCCCGGCATGATGTCTTTTGGGACTGGAAGCTGGGTCGCGCTACTCGTAGGTCGCGTCTCTATTCCTTCTTTGTTTTGAGCCTGAACGCTCTACATTAGTTGGACCCTTCAAATCCGGTCTCGTCGGAACGATATACAGCGGTATACGTGAGTCCTTTGTCCACTCCCACTCTGGCGTACCCTTATGTACAGCTGTATGTTAGCGCTCTCCGACTTCGAAACATCCGCCTTTGCAGTTGCGATTAACTCTTCCTGAAGAACCGGGCTTCGTGCTAGGAAAAGTGCCGGTACATAGTATGAAGGAGGTCTGGGGCATTTGGAGGTGCGCTGGCACACTTTCCGCTGCTGTTTTTTTTTACTCATTTGAGAAAGGTTGTTCGCGAGCAATGCTGGCTCAACGAAATTTTGCTCAGCTGCCAGTGGACGACGGAAGGCATCACCAAGGATGCGGATGATGTTCCTGTGGATGAAACTGACGGGACGGAGGACGAATTGCAGGCAGTTCTAACTGGTACGAACCTGAGATTGGGCGAGGGAGACCATGCTAATCAGCACGAACAGGGTCCATGGTTCCGCGAAAAATACCTGTCAACGTGTCTTTACCGCAGCGTCCAGACCCGCTTTTTGACCCGTCGCTCGACCCGATAACCATTCCGCCTGTGGATCGACGGACGCGGATATTGATGACCAGTCCCGAGCGGCCGCCCATCTCTGGCGTCGTCGAGATCACGGTTGCGTACGACGAAACCAAGTCTCGCGGGGTGGCCGTCGACTTGAGCGGCGCAATGGGGTGTGACTTGAAGTCGGACACTCTGGAGGAGATTGCTCGCCGCGGTGGGGCAACTCGGGTTGTCTGGCAGAGTTTGGGCAAATTCACGCGGCATGTAAAGATTTACAGTAGATTTTTTTGAAAGCACTGATGTAGACCGCGAAATGAATGGTTGAGATGCTATCAAGAGGACAAGAGAGAATAACGTGTCTACTCTTCCGGCACCTCGATCTCCCCCGAGTTGATGTCGTCGATGATATCGTGCGGAGGCCGGCCGTCTACGGTGCAGCCGACGCTCTGGGCGGTACCGAGGATCTCCTTAGCGCAACCAGCAAGATCCTTTGCCAACGACTTGAACTTCATGGTGCGGGCAATGTCGAAGATTTCATCAAGCGGGATGTTGCCAGAGTGCTTGATGTTCTTCTCCTTTTTCCGGTCCCGGGGCGCCTCTAACGTCGGAATGAGCACAAATAACGAAGCTGCACAGTAAGTAGACGGACCCTTGAGTGCCCGGATGACGAGGGAAGAGGCCGAGGGGACGATGGACACGGCTGCTTGCCGATTTTGAATCGTGAGCTGGACGGTGACGCGCAGACCCTTCCATGCAGTTGTGGCTTTGGCAATATCTTCACCGACTTTCTTTGGTGACTGAAAGAGCGGTCAACAAAAGATGGGTGCGACGCGATGGTTTCTCACCAGACCCAGGGGACCGATTTTGGGGGCAAGGGCGGATGAGGCACCGACTTCACCGCCGGTTGCGCGGAGGTAGATAATTTTTATCTCATTCGGGTCCTACGAGAATGAGCAAGCAGCAGCGGCCGCAACGAAGACCCACTTACGAGCTTGGGCGCCATGGTGCACTTTTTGGAAGTTGTCGGGGTGAGGAAAAGGTGGGCACGTGCAGGCAGATACTGTGCAGCCTCACGTGATCCAAATTACACAGCCACACACGCGGTACAGTTGAATACCTCGCATTGTGAATACGGTCGGGGGATACCCAAAGCTCATTCCATATGGCGGTTATTCCATATGACCTCGAGTTTTGGCTGAGAAAGCCATTTTGGGACCTGGAAAAAACTATTCCATATTCCGGTTAGATTAAGTATTCTATATGAGCTATTTAACTAAGTTTCCTTAATTATTTGGTTAACGTTACTGCTTTAGGCAAGGAGCGATCTGGCAACCTCATGCAGGAAAAAACAGAAATGTGGATGGGGATTTCTGAGGTAAACGAGTATAGAGATACAACATCCCAGATAGCAATGCAATTAATTTTTGGGCAATGGGAGACGGTGAAAGATTCATCAAATCAAATCCCGATGCCAAACATCAACATACTGCAGGGGTCAGATTTCGCCGACGCGGCACACTGCGCGCTGTATGGCGCCAGTCGGGGCAGCTGATGTGCCACAGATCGCCCCTTGGCTTTAGGCCTTATTGCAACTTGCAAAATAGTTGGCGGTCACGCGCTTGTTGATCAAAAACGCCACATTTGAACGCAAAACCGCTCGAGCCATAACTCACGAACGGGAGCTCCAATCGACATGGTGTAAAGGCGGAAAATGAATTATTCGTCGAGCGCTAGGGCGCCCCGGGGTTTTTGAGGCCAATTTACGAGATGATTGTACAGTAGTTTTTGGTTGACATCAGGGCCAGTGCACGTACCCAATTTGAAACGGCTTGTGTTCGACTTCAACCAACCTCTTCCAACTTCAACAGACTCCATCCTCCATGCCTAGAGGCAAAGCCGTCTCTGACGATCTTCGTGGGGTCATTCTCAACATGGGAATGGCCCATGACATCCCCAAAATCATGGCACATTCTCATCATTCTTGGCCTTCTTTGCTTTCCGAGACCCCTTGTTACGCGACGAGGCTGGTTTATTGGCCTGTGATACTTTTTTGCTAGCCATGAGAGAGTGTATACTGTGGATAGTGGATATAGAAGTTCAACTTGTTGATGTCAGATGTAAACAAACCATGATCTCGGGCGGTGGCACATGGATTGAACACTTGGAAAGCTTGTTAGAGTCTCAATATACAAGTCTAGGAGCGTTGCCGTTCAATTTACGTGCACTCAAGAGCACCGCGGTCATTGTGCCAATTATTGTCCAAGCCTTATACACCGCGGTAGAGAAATCTACAAACCTGTCCAAATTCGCTCAAAAACCCCGGGGCGCCCTAGCGCTCGACGAATACTTCATTTTCCGCCTTTACACCATGTCGATTGGAGCCCCTGTTTGTGAGTTATGGCTCGAGCGGTTTCGCGTTCAAATGTGGCGTTTTTGATCAACAAGCGCGTGACCGCCAACTATTTTGCAAGTTGCAATAAAGTTATAGGTTCGGAGCAACCCTCTCTCCGCACCGGCGAGCCGGTGATTCTCGGAGAGAGGCTTGGTACAAACTGCCAAAAAAGGGTGATGTGTTCAAACTGGGTTTTCTCCACCATTTCAACTCGGATCCTCATAGTCTTGCCTGAGAAAATGTTTATTAGATGTCCTAGAAGACACCTGGCAACTAAGATTGAGCCAATGACCCATCACTATTGGAATGAATCTGATCTTTGCACAGGTGAATGCACTTCCAATTTGCATCAGGCAAAACAAGTTCATTTGGAATTCTGTTGATTTTATGGGCTCGATGGACTCGGAGAACAATTTACAGAAAGTCTCCCACCAAGTTTTATATCCAAAACTTCTTTCTTCATGCAGGAAATATATTTATGTCCATTGATGATGTGTGTGACACTGCGTGACATGTGTGACATCCACCTTGTCTTGCCTTGAACTGGAGAGCTAAGCCGGAATAAAATGGCCAGTGAGTTATTTTGGAACAGGGATAGATTCTACTAGCCCCCAGGAATATTTTTAAGCGAAATGAAGATCTTGAATATGAATGTGATATCAGTGTAAATATCCCCTCCCTCATGTTCCTGGCCTACAGCATAATAATACCCACTATCTGCCTTGGGTGAATGTAGTTTCCAGGTCAATAAAATGAAATGAAGTGGACTGTCTACTCAGATATTTTTAATTCACCCCTAGGTGGGTGTGGTAGAAGCAATTCAGCTTCTCAATTTTTGACATCAAGCCTTGATAGCGGCGGATCCTCCGGGACTCTGAGCACATATATGAACATTCTGAGTAGGCCAGATCATTTTCGCACTTCCAATGTACAAACTAGCAACTTGGGTCAAAGGGAACGGGGCACTTCCTGAAGCAGGAGATCAGTTTGAACACATTGCCCTTTTTGGTCATCTTGGCACAAGCCCCTTCTGAATTCCCCTGCGAAGCACGTGGATATCATGTGATCAGAAGGCGGCTTGTTCCGAACCTAATAAAGTTAGGGCTTCCTCGGAATTTGGTTCTTCAAGCGTGCACACCCTCGCTTGATCACGTTTAGATCATGTGACTTTGATTCCATCCCCGCGTCTGTCACATCGTGACATTGGACCTTTCTCCTTGCTCTGCAATGGATGCATGGCGCAGGAGCTGCCTCTCGACTTTGCTGCCGTTCCCATCGATAGCATGGTTCTGCTTATAGGTCTGTTTTACTTTTTTCACCCGACTTGTTTGTTGAACCCACTGCAGCAGACATGCTTGAACGACTAATGGCCCATAACGACCTTATACCTCTCCTTCCGTGCGTGTAATTGTCTCCTATTTCATCATCTACTTACCTCCTGTAGTGAGAGCCTCACTCGCTTCCACTCCCGCTCGGCTCCAGGAATCACCGTTCTCGACTATTTGAGACGCATAGTCCGATTTACAAATGTCGAGGTGCGTCTAGCGCGTTTCGTTTTAGTGTCCCCAACTCATTCTCTTGAACAGAAATCGTGTCTTCTCGTCACTCTGCACTATATCGACCAGATCTGTGCCCGGATGCCCCTTTTCACGCTTTCATCGTTAACCTGTCATCGCTTCATAATCGCGTCCATCACAGTGTCGAGCAAGGGCCTGTGCGACACCTTTTGCACGAATAGCCTCTACGCCAAAGTCGGCGGCATATCTGTCGGCGAGCTCAACGTCCTCGAACGCGAATTCCTCGAAACAATTGACTGGCGTCTGATGGTTAGCAGATTTCTCTCCCCCATGCGCCATGTCCGCTCGCTTCGGATTCCATTGCTCCTGTTCAGCCGGTCCTCACGGCGCCTTTCTAGTGCACACGCGAAGTCCTCCAAGAGTATTACGTGAACCTGGTCCGCACCCACAGTACCGGCCAATTTTTTGTCGTTGGATCCCACAGCTCCTCTAGCGGCAGTATATCCTCCGATAGCGACGTCGAGATGGACACAGCGTCGCGTCCTTCGACCCCCGCGGACACGGCGCGTACGATATTGATCGACTCGGCTCGCCTACCCACAGACGTTAGCCGGCGGCCAACAATTGAGCAAAACATGGCCTTTGCTGCATTAAAGAAGCCTCCAGATACTACTCCCGCAGCCGTTGTAGAAGCCCATGATTCAGACACATAGAACGACGTTGTAAATCACTCGTGTATCTTTCTCTACAAGCATTAAATACCTCTGTTATACTACTAATGTACACATTTAAAGATTGGCATGCGGTACACGACGATCAAAAAATTAAGGAAAGGAATAGCTGGAACAAGCCAGACAGGTGGTAACCGAGAAGGGGGCACTAATCGAGAGCAATGGTGAATTCGTTTGCAGAACAAGCCACTGCAACATCAAGCTACTTTACCGGTACACAAGATTACCAGGTGGTGCTTACGGTGCTCGTTTCGTCCTTCTATCACAACAAAAGTCCATTGGTTTGCAAACCACACGTGTGCGCGCAACGCGCCACGCTCACCGCCGCAAGGCCGACAACATCTTTGCCAGAGCGTTGATCTGCGCCTTGGGCACTTTCTTGGGCCCGTCGCCGTCCTCCTCGCGTGGCGACGCTGGAATGCTGAGGTCCGAGGTGCTGCTCGTCGCGCCGTCGCGCCGTTGGAAATCGGGCGACTTTTGCGGCGCGGGCGGGCGCTCGGCGATTGTGCCGAGTTGGAGATCTTTGGGTTTACGAGTTCGAGGTTGCCGGACGGGAGGGGACCCAAAAATATCTCCCACAGGGTCGGGATACTGGCCCCTAGGAAGCTGGCCCAGTTCCCAAGGAACACCATTCATGACTGTCAAGCGGGTGGGTCAGGGAAAGACATGTGAAAAAGATAGGCGGGACGGACTCTTGATGTTCTTGGGAATATTGGGATTGGTGGCGTTCAGGGCCGAAGGAGGCTGCGGTTTCGAGCCGGTAGTGCGCCAGCTCGTCGCCGACACGCTCGTCGCCGTTGTCGACACGCTGCGCACGCTGGCGTTACTGTACCGTGTAAACGCAGATGTGGACGTTCCCGCGCTCGAGGTTGTGCTCGTTGAGCTGCGCCAATTGCCAGACACCATCGAACTTGCACTCGACCCGATGGGGCGTCCGCTACGCACCGAGTTCGGCGACGTCGCGCGGTCCGAGTGTAAGTCCGCGTCCCAGTGGTCGCTGCCGGGGTGCGGGCTTCGCGACGAATTGTACGTCTCGCGGTCGCGCCGCGTAGCAGGGTCGAAGCCACCCGCAGGTACGGGGAGCCGCGCGCGCCGACCGCGGGGTCGCTCGTCCGCCGACGCACTCGGTGCAGACGGCGGGGAGGCGTCCAGCCCCATGATCAGACTGGTAACGTTGCTGGCGGTGGCAGACATCAAGGTCGGCGGTACAGGCAGGTCGGGCATGGTCTCTTCGACGGGGGAAACGCGTCCAACGTTCAAGGCGCTGCTCTTGCCAAAGCTGAGCTTCCACTTCGACGGCTTCTTCGTGATCGAAGGCGCGGGAATGGAGTCGGAGGCAGAAGCCGGAGGGGCGACAGCAGGCTTGGGAGCTGCGGGCTTTGGCGTTTGGTGAATCTTGGGCAGCGGGGGCACCGGCGGAGTGTTGCGGGCGAGCATGGCGACGGGAACAGCGTACATTGCAGCGGGCTCGAATGGACGGCCTCTGCTGCGCGTCGAGGACCCTGTAACGTTGGACCGAATGGACGACGCGCGGGACGCCCTGCTGATCTCGCGTGCAAGGGTCTGCGACGCGGTGGCAAGGTTTTCGAGTGTCTCGTCCTTGGGCGATGAGGGCTGCGTCGAGGGGGGCTGAGAACTGCCCTTGCCCTTGCGGGCACCCCGTTTTCGGCGTTTGTTGGTCGAGGCAGAGCGCGAGTCGGTACCGACGCTCTCGGCGCCATCCTTGTCCTTGTCCAGCGCCTCGCGAAACTCGCGTTCCTCCTCCTGCTCCTCCGTGTCCTGATCGATGACGGTGGATAGCTCGGAGGTCTCTGGCTTCTCGTACGCCGTCTCGAACGCAGGCCCAAAGGACCCGTGGCGAGACAGAGATCGCGGTGCAATGGCGGGGGTTCGGGCGGCCGATGCAGTACCGGAAGCTTGTCTCGAACAGGGACGGTGAGAAAGCGGAATCGAGCACGAGATCCGATGACCATGGGTCGACGCGGTGGAGCCAGCACGCCGATGGCCAGGCGTGTGGTTCCCGAGAAGGTCAGGGAGATCCTTGGACCAGATACCAAAGTCGGCAGCCGAGATGCGCTCCGAGTCGTCCTTCGGGTCGTCGAGGACATTGAACACCTTGTTGGCGAGGTGCTCGGCAACGGGGCGCGTCATTCCGACAAAGCGCTGCATGAAAAAGTTGACCGGTTGTTGCCGGAACACGTCGAACGAGTTGCATTCGCCCTCCTTGGTATCCGTCCAAGGATTGATGTGGTACAGCCTGGTGATTGATTAGGCCGGAAGTAAAGTGGGCCGAAACCACGGTCAAAAAAAAACGAACATATTGATGAGCACGATGCCCAGTGACCAAACGTCCGCAGCTCGAGGCCGATAGCTCGGGGCTACATTGTTGCGACATTCTGTTTGCATGCAATAAGCACCGATGAATACTGATGCAGGCCTTATCTTACCATAGCTCATGTAAGGTGCACTCCCACAGTCCATATCAGAAGACTCGACATCAGTTGTGGAAAGACCAAAGTCGGTGAGCTTGACGATAACCTTGCGCTCGCGGCGGCCGTCAATCTCGGTATAGCCATCCGTGACGATAAAGTTTTCCGGTTTTATGTCGCGGTGAAAGACTTGTTGAGTGTGGCAGGCCGCGACGGCATCACACATCTGGGAAAACATGGACGAAATGAGACGAAGACGGGTGCGCGAAAGCAATTGCGACGAGTTCATGGTGGAGAGAAGACTGGGCGTGGGCGGTGTGCGGGAGGCGGATTCAGAAGACGGTTCGGTCGGGTCAGGTGTGTGTGACGACGACTCGTAGTGATCCCGAGCCTGTTCCAAGAAATAAAAAAGGTCCTCTCCCGGAACGTATTCCAGGAGAAGAAGTAAAAACGAAGAAGTTTCGAGGGTCCGGTGGAGGGTGACGATGTTAGGATGCGAGTGCAGCGATTGGTGGATATTGACCTGAAGCGAGATAAGGCACAATCATCAGACCAACAGCAATCGTACCTCGTCCATTTGGGCCGTGATCGCCTCATCATCGAGGTTGGCCTTGGAGAGACACTTTATCGCATATTCGCGTCCGTACCGTGTAGACGACGAGCGAGAGTGCTTGCCGTCGAGATCCATGTGGCCCATCATTGACGAGTGACCGTCTTCGGAAGGGAGCGCACGCTCCAGCACCTCCAAAACCTGATACACAACTGCGTAGCTGCCAGCGCCGAGCCGGCGGACGACCTCGAACTCGCGCGCGGGTTCCGCGCTGTTCCGTGCGTCAGTGGGCGAGACGAGACGGATAGTCTCGCCCTGGAGCTCGACGCCCTCGCCGACCACGTCGCCAGGCTGAAGGACGTCCTCGAGCACGGAGCTAAAGGACGACCGACGGGAGGGGACGGGGGACTTGAAGGCGGGGCGCGGGCTAAAAGACACGGGGGAGGCGGTGTGGCGGGCGGATATGTAGGGGCTGCGGAGCTTTGCAGAATGGGTTGAGGGGGAAGAGGTGGGGCGAGGCTGGACGAAATTAGTTGAAATTGAAAGGGGAGCTGAAGGGGGAGGTGCGAAGACGGCGCGAGCGAAGGACTCCTTCTGAGGACGCTTGCCGGTTAAAGGGACGGGTGAGGGACGGGGGGAAAAGTCATTAGGGCGAGAATAATCATCTTGGGGGGCGGGCGGTGGGCGGGGTGATGGGAACTGCAACATGGGCTTCTTTGCGGGCGGCAGATAACAAGGACCTTGACGCTGAAATCTCGACAGCTGTCTGGTCAGACAAGACCTGCTTCAAGTCTGAGCTGGTCGAGGTCGCGAAGCATACAGGTGGAGATTGGGACTGAGGGACGGTCCCGACGCCGTGCCTGTACCTGCTGCGGAGAGCTGCAGGGGAGGATTGTGGTGGTAAGAAAGAAAGAGCGAGACTAGAACGACGAGGAGCGCACCAGAATATTATACCTTGAGCAAAGGGCCGCGAGCAGGAGGAGGAAGGAAACAAGGGTGGCTGGGTATTGTGCACCATGTGCTACAGAACGGACGCGTGGTACCAAAATCCTGATGCAATTTGATCCGACACACGGCCAGGTACCAGCAAAGACTTGAATACAGGGTATATGGGGCACCTACACCACGCAATATATCGCAATCTACTCTGATAATTACCGGGAAGCAACTCTGTAATTATCAGAGCCCAGGAAACAACCTCCTCATCGCGTCCTCCAATACAACCGAGCCACCGTGGCGCCCAATCAATCTCCGGACAGACGAAACAAGATACAGTTTCTGTGCGACCGTCTGTTAGACAATCTTGTACAGCAATGTTAGTCGAGAACATACCAGCGCGGGATCCATCACCCTCATGTATGATGCCGCGGCGAACTCAACATACGCCCCCAACATATCCTCCCCCCCGTCCCCACACATCCCCACCATCTCCTCGTTCGCACGCTGCACCCCGTTCACCAGGTCCTCCCCCTCTAGCTCGGGTCGCAAGAACCGCTCAGCCAGCAGCCTGGCGGCTCTGGGGTCCCGAGGCCGTGCCACGCGGAGTAGCCCATAGACCTGCTCCAGAAGCACGTTTGCTAGCCCGTCGGCTAGCGGGAACTCGTGGATCAGCGCAATCAAGGCTTCAAACAACTCTACCCTGTCCACCGCTCAAGAATCCTTCAATACAATTGCCGCGCGCACCGAACAGAAGACACACCTTGAGCCGCACTGGCAATCACAGATGCCACAATCGCACCGCGCATGATCGCCGCGCGGGCTTCTGCACTTGCCTCGCCATCCTCCGCCAAGAGTTCTTGCGTGTCTGGTACCGCGTGCACGCCCTCTCGTCCCTTTCCCTTCTCTTGTTCCAGACCGAGGACCTCCCACCGTCGCCGGAGGCTCTCTACAAACGCTAGCTCCATCCGCACATACTCTCGCCACATTTCCACGCTCTCGGGGTTGATGCGGATTCCTCTCTGCAGCAGCGTCCGTGCAGCCGAAGGCGAGCCCTGGTCGAGCTCGTGCGCGGCCGCGAGAATATACAGCGACGTGTTGTCGGGGTGCAGTTGGATCGCGCGCGCCACCACGCGGCCCACCAGCGTGTGCGCGCCCTCGCGCTTGGCGAGGTCGATGTACTGTATCCACAGAGCCACATCGTCCTTGAACTTTTTCAGCGCGCGCTCAAAGATGTGGAACTGCCTCCGGACGAGCGCATAGTCCGAGACGCTGGCGTGTGTAGACACAATTTCTGCGACAGTTTTAAAAAAATACATGAGATATTTTGAACGTACACACTTAGACGCTCGACGCGCTTGCGGCGCAGCTGCTCGAGCCCCATCTCATACGCGGCATAGCGCAGAAAGTCTGCCTTTTTTGCGACGCGGCGCACAAGGGCAGTCTCGAACAGCGTTCGTTTTTTCATAATCTGCTTGGACTCTTGTTTTGTGAAGATGTTCTTGTCGACAAGATCCTTGAGCTCTGAGAGCATCTATGGAGTGGTTGAGAGGCATGGTCAGCGTTGAGGAGCGGCAGTACCTGCTCCTGCTGGAACTGAACGCGTTCCATGATGGCGGTAGGAAAAAAGTGAGATCGGGCCGAGATGTCCGATGTCAAAGCGGGAAATCTTGAGCTCAGTCGGGTCTCAGTTTATTCTCATTCGACAAACTTCCGGAATCCAGCTCGAGTCGATAAAAGGATTGATAGAAGCAAATAAATGCAGTGAAAATGTGATAATCAATAAATTCTATGATAAAAAAGATAAAAAGCAGATGGCTGTAGAATCTGTGATATTCATCCATGCAGCTCGCCGCGCTGACTAAGCCGGACCGATCCATCCCGGTATCTTGAGCTGACGGTCATGGCACCAAAGGGCCATCGAGCCGCACCTGTTGCACCGCGACACTCCCGCTCGGGCTCCGCCCAAAAGCTGCCCATAAATCTCCAGTTCACTCAAAAGAAGGTTTTGGTGCGCCCACTTTCTTTTTTAAATCCCACAATCATCCCTAATCGGCCCTATCCAGCCCCGCCCGAAACAGCCGCAACACGGCGGCGCAAAGCAGCGCGCAGGCTTCCACATCGCCAGCCCCGAAGAGGAGGACGAAGATGAAGAAGGCGCTTGGACCAGCGAGAGCGGCGCTGTGACGCCCAACCCCAACAACGACGAAGACTCGGATCTCGAGTCCGCAGGGTCAAATGATGTGCCAGTGACGAGGAGGACGCTTGAAGCTCCTCAGAGACCGGCCGAGCTACCGCGGGTAGCCACTGCCCGTCCCTCGGACTACAGGAATGCCGACGTAGACCCGCCGCGGAGAACGCCGACCACAGGGAGGACCACAGAGACTCGCATCGACACCCCGCGTCGAGCCGCGCATTGATACTGCGGTGAATGGCGCCCATACACCCTACAGGGAGTCTCCTACACCCATGACACCGACACAACGACACTCGGGACGGCCCATGTCCACGCACTCGATGAATAAACCAGAGCTAAGGCCACACCCGCTGATCCGCGGCCAGTCCTTCGGTCAGCCATGTCTCCCTCCTAAGCCTACGCCGCTGCTCCCCGTAGCCGTCACCGCCGATGTCGCCCAGCTTACCTCGTCCCCTTCCACGTCCCCGACGTCCCCTCTTATCCCCAACTCTCTTGGCCGGCGCACCTCCATCTCCTCCGCCCGCTCCGTCGCCACGGTCGCCACCACCCACCCGACCTCGCGCTCCGTCCGAGAGGCCCGCCATCGCACCTTCTCCACCCTCTCCGCCGCCGCCTCCTCCGCCGCCCTCTCATCCCTCACCCACCTCCCCGCCGTCTCCCGCCCCCCATCACCTCAGATGATCTCTTTCTTTCCCCCCGCAAACCCGCACGTCCGCGTCGACGACATCCACCCCCTCCTCCCCCCGCCCTACGTCTCCAACCACCTCACCGTCCTCGCCCGCCGCACCCCCATCCGCGAGGCCTTTGACCGCGTCGTCCGCGCCCGCCAAACCGCCCGCGTATAGAACCACCCTGTATTTTTTATCTATTCTGGACACTCATGTTCTTTTCTCGTATCATCATCGTGTCCCCATTTTTGCTTCCCAAACACACACGTACTGTAGCTACGCCCACACACCGCCGAAGTACACTAAATTTACTTGGCACGTCGTTGTGTGATAATGCCATATTGCTCGCCCCCGCACCGTATCGTTAATCACCGGAGCCATCCGAAGAGAAGGTGCAATGCTGGCTAAATTACAGAAGTACAGTACAAGTTAAACCTAAATCAACGTCGCGCTGTGCGGCGAAGCTGCATGAACAGATCATCCGCGTCGACGCGGTGCATCTCGGCGGGCCACGAGGGTAGCCCCGTCCACCGCGCCGTCCCCGTTTCCGCCCATGGCACGTCGACGTGCAAGCTGACCGCAACCCCCCCGCGCCCATGCACTATCGAGCGCGGCGGCGCAGCGCATCTGGTGCACCATCATCTTCTTGAGCCCGGGCAGCAGGTCCCTGTGTGTAAGCAGCTCCAGCGCGTCGTCCGCGTCGCAGTTCATCAGCCGCAGCTCCGAGACGCTCGCCCCGAGCTCGCAGAACAGTGTCACAAGTTCGCGGGCACTGAAGGACCCGTCGAGCGTGACTGTGCGGAGGGCGGGGAGGCGTAGGCCACCACCATACTCGAGGCCTGCGATGCGCGCGTCCTCAGGGTGATGGAATCGAGCACGGGCGCGTCGAGCGCATTGAGCATGCGCGCCTGCTGATCATTCGACGCGCTCCGCAGCGAGCGCAGGCGAGGGAGGTGCAGGGCCCCCGCCACGGGCCAGCTCGCGACCACGTTGCCGTAGAGCGACAGGTTCGCGAGCGCGGGCAGTGCTTTGAGGAGCGCGAGGAAGCGGGTGTACGCCATCGGCGGACTTCGGTATTCCTCGAGATGGAGCGTCGTGACACTCCTCAGTGGTGGATAAAGCGCGTTCTCCAAGTGCTGCAAACGCAGTACTGCGAGGCGCTGAACACCGCGTGTGAACACGACTGGCGAAAAATTCTCCTCATAGATGTATTCGTCCGGTTCCCGCCATGATAGCGGAGGCTCGAGAGAGATGAAAGAGAGGTGCTCCAACATCGGCGCGCACAGGTACCTGCATGCATCCTGCACGGCCGCGTCCGCGCCCAGAAAGTCTGCGCGGATGCAGAGACGCCGCAGACGTGATGCCTCGGCGAGCACGTCCGCGAGGATCAGCTTGCCCTCAGTGTTCCAGTTTTCCTGTGAGAGGGTGATGCTGACGTCCAGCGGGCGGCCTTCCGAGTGGCCCAGGTACCATTCTAGCAACGCGCGCTGGTGCTCTGGGCGTGCGTGCGCGTCCACAGAGGACCACAAGTCTGGGAGACCAAGCGCAACCACGCGCCAGCGCACGGCGACCTGCGAGACGATGCGCTCGAGAGGAGGAACAGTGCGTTCAACGGACGTTTCTTTCTCGGAATCTTTGCCGAGGGCAAATATTGTACCGAGCACGGGATCGGGCAGGCGTTGGATATGGCACACGGCATCGCAGTTGACCAGAGTCGACTGTTCGCTGCCATACAGGGTGGAGTTGTCGTGTTCGCCGCTCCCAAGACACCAGAGGGAACTTAAGAATCGCGCTGCGCGCGTGCGGAGACGTTGCTCGCCCATCGAATAGAGGTGGAGCTGAGCAGTCAGGCTTGTGGTACCAGCTGAGAGTCAGGAGCCAATTCGAATGAAGCGATTGTTACCAAGGTGGTGATGGTGGCAGAGATGATTTACAAGGCTGATTTAGTACGGCGAAAATGTCCCGACTGCGGGTCGGCGTGTTAACCCAATTCCGAGTTCAGTCCAACCTGGATAGCAATGAGTCATTGATTCAATGGTCCTGCCAGCAGCTGATGCAACCGTCGCCGACCAATTTGACGCTCAATCACAGCTTTTTTTTTTGCGAAATTAACTTTGAGTGAGAACAGCCAGAGAACGCGAGGGTCAAAGCGGCAACGTGAAGTTGATCGCAGTTCGGCGTTGAGTTCCCAAAAGAGAAGTCACATGTGACCGCCACGCATCCAGGCTTGCTATATTTCCTCTTGTTCTTCGTACGGTAAATCCCCACAATGTGGCTAACAGATGCTCAAAGTCGGTCCAACGCGCCCAAATGTTGCGTGCAATCCACTCATCTATTCTCCAGAAATCGGGGTCGCCCTCACGACATTTGGAGGTCTCTTCATGCTACTTGGGGTCATGATGTTCTTCGACGGCGCCCTCCTCGCACTTGGAAATGTATCTACGCCCCCCTCTGCTGTTGCTTCACTCTGAACCTGCGCCAGATTCTATTCGTCTCCGGCCTCACCTTGATTATCGGCCCCAAGAAGACATTCTATTTCTTCGCGCGCAAACAGAAGCTCCGCGGCACGGTATGCTTCCTGGGAGGCATCGTGCTCGTCTTCATCAAGTGGCCGTTTGTTGGTATGATAGTGGAGACCTTTGGCTTCCTCAACCTCTTTGGGTGCGTCTTTCGTTGGAGCGCTTTGGAGTCGGTCTCTAATCACCTGGTCGCGTGCAGCGATTTTTTCCCGGTCATCGTTACGTTCCTGAGGCAGCTACCATTCATTGGGACCCTGTTATCGCTACCATACATCCGGAATGTGAGTGTCGGCCACCAGTTTCACCGGTATCCTCATTTATCCGCGAATTATCCCAGGTCGTGGATCGTATCGCGGGTTCGCGAACATCGGCGGTATAAAATATTTAGACTTGCAAAAATACATGATATCTACACGGACGCTGCGCTTCTGGATGCGACATGAAATGTGGCCGCTTTGTCCACTTCCACGCAACCTACGTGGCAAATTGATTGCGGCGAGCGAAAAGTCCTGCGAACCCGATCCGAAGACCTGGGCAGGAGCGTCGAAAGAAGAAAGAACTCATGACCAGTCGACCTTCGTTTCAAAGTTCTCAGCAACATTATTGCTTGACCCGGTGCTCTATCCCGTTTACTTCCACTTTCATTAGACTTTATGTGAGGATGCTTGGCTCAGTTAACGACCTACGTCTCCTACCGTCCTTCAACCCTGCTTCAGATGTAGCACGTCTTGGAGAACGACCATCTGGCTCATATAGCCGCGAAATTTATCTGGTCCTAGTTGTCGACCGAAATTGAACTATTCACCTCTAGTGCTTGACTTCTACAGGCAATACCTCACTGACCTGTTCTAATTCAGTCATGGCTGGTAGCTTTTGCTGTATTTGAGGTCAGCATTCAACCCGCACTTAGACGTTGGCAAGTCGTAGGCCAGAGTTATTTGCACAGCCCGGTATATCGGGCCGGAAGCTATCGCTGATCTCCTGCTCAAACCACGCGTTTTAGAAAATGAGAGACGAATTTCTCCAGCTTCTCGTGGTTCGCCGATACTTCTGCGATCCTGACGGTCATGTTGATGAGCGTAGCGCAGATATGGGCCTGTGAAATCTCAATTTCCCGGCGAAGCTCGGCGTAAAATGGAATCTGCGCGTTCTGCAGGAATTCTGGGCATCTGCTACCGAGCCCGACATCTCAGGCCCCCCAACCGCTCTAGCTGTGAGTCGTATGACGATCCCTCCCGAAACGCTTCTTATCCTGTGTGTAGGAGGAATTTCTGAACGACGATGATCCATTCGATGACCTCGTCGGGGACGACCAGCAGCTCGGATTGCTCCTCCGCACCGATTTCTTCCAACGATGACGCATGGCAGTCTTTTTGTGCGCGTCTAAAAAGCGAAGAACAGGATTTTATACAGTCCATGCAGCCTGATCCTTCACCGCCCGCGGAAGCTGCACAAGGAACTTCTACGGGGGATGTCAAAATGACCGACGACGATGGGGACGACGACTCGGACGACGAGTCAGCCGAGGGCCTCGTTGGGCCTATTATCAAAATCATCGACCCCCGTTTCCGAGCAGGAACGGACAATCTTCCGAAACATCTCCAACTTGCGCGCCTTGCGTCTTCTCAGCGATGTCGACCTTCGGCCGGCGCCCACACCTCCCGCGGGCACCAAACGCTACTCGCCTCCAAATAGGCTTGTGGACAAAAAGGGTTGGCAGGAAATATACACCGGTCTGACGATCTGGATATACGACACCCAATCCAACGTTGATCAGTGCGCACGGCTCGTAAGCCAGCAAGGCGACATCTACGGTACAGCGACGTGAGAAGCCGCATTTTTTTACAGTGCAAAGCGACTGACCAAAATATTGCAGCGGAGACAGCTGGAGAGCGCGGGTTACCCATATCTGTGAACTGCAGTTCAACATGACACATCTTGACATGAAAATCGACTTTGGAGGTACCGACCGCTATGACTATCCGGAACGACGGAGGAATCTAGAAGAAGCTGAAGCTGAATCATGAACTGGGAACCCCCCCGGGTTCACTGATTTATTGTAAACAGGCCTTGCACGAATATATACACCGTCTCGCATTGCAGATGTGTAGCGAGACAATGCAAAGCCTGGAGAGCAACTGTCACATTCATACCTTGCGAGCGGCGAGCAAGGTGTAGCCAACAAAGAGGAGCCAAGGGAAAGAGAAAGAGCACGACGGTCTTTGCGTTGAGAGCTCCAATCCAACGTGGCCGCATTTTGAACTTTGCAATTGAAGCAATCTGAGGGTCACTGCAGCTGAGCGAGGTCTTGACCTCGCTCAGCTTCTCGAGCTTTGGTCATACTGTATTTGTCCCCGGTCGAAGTTTGAGTCGAAGCGAGTTGTCGAATCGGTGCACATGATCGCGTTCCTCTTCCCACTACTTACCCAACACAGTATCTTAACACTTATGCTGACCTCTCACTTTTAACTTGTGTACTTATCCAAAGCCCGAATGGTTTTGTATTTTTTTTTTGCAGCTACGAACGGATAAAAACAGACCCCATCGACGCTCGCTAAGAAATACGTGGGCATTTTATGAGGACACGGTCCAGACGCGGATGGCGTTGTCGGTGAATCCGGCGAAGAGTGTTTGGCCATCGGCAGACCATGCGATCGACACACACTCGGGTTCCCGACCCTCCTCACCAGCCTCCGTGAAGGCAGGCTTGAGCTCGTCAACGATGGACCTGCCGCACCATTAAACACAGTAATATTTGCACGAAACAAAATCAGCTTACTTGCTCTCCAGATCAAAGATCTTGACGCAGCTGGCCGTTGCTGCGCATAGCCAGTACCGGTTGGGGGAGAAGACAAGGGCGTTGACGACATCGCCGGCCTCGAGAGAGTACAGGTGCTTGCCCTCGTTGAGGTCCCAGAGCATGGTGATGCCGTCTTTGCCTCCCGAGGCGGCGAGGGAACCGTCGGGGGACACGGATACTGTGTTGATGTACCCGGTGTGGCCGTAGTGGTTGGTCTTGAGCTTGAACTTGGACAGCTCCCAAACCTGAAGGAACGTCAGTAAATGCGACGAGAGACGCAAGAAGGATAATGGTCAGAGATCTTGGTGGAAAAATGTAGTCTCATCGAGCCGAAGCTCTCTGAAGTAGCAAATATATTTTCGAATACATCATGCTGAGGAAACAAGTCCAACATTTCGGAAATACAACTCACTTTGACGACCTTGTCCCAGCCGCAAGACACGATGACGGGGTTCAAGACGTTAGGGCTGAACCGCACGCAGGAGACCCTATTTTGCGCGTTGAGGTGGGCCTGTGAACAGGGCCACTGCAACTCACCACTCGGTGTGACCATCCTCCTTAATATCGTATTTGCATTCACCGAGGGTATTCCAGAGTTTGATGGTCCTGTCGCGGGAGCCGGAGACAATTTGCCGGTTGTCCGCGCTGAAGCTGACAGACAGGACGTCGGAGGTGTGGCCAACGAAGCGGCGGGTGGTGAGGCCGGTGTTGAGATCCCAGAGACGGAGGGTGTGGTCCCAGGAGGAAGAGAGTGCGAATTGGCCGTCAGACGAGATAACGACATCGGAGACAAAGTGATTGTGTCCGTGGAGGATCTTTTTGGGAGAGCCGTAGCTGGAATCGTCGCGGGTCAACTGCCAGACGATGATGGTCTTGTCTGGAGTAGAAATGAGGGTTAATTTGAAGCTGTAAAGTGGAATATTTACCTCTGGACGCGGAGAGAATGACATCCGGAGTCTCAGAGGAGGTGGCAATGGCGGTGACCCAGCCCTTGTGGCCCTTCAAAGACCCGAGGAAGCGCAGAGATTCAGACATGGCGGTGAGTGTGTTGGAGGCAAACTTTCGCGATTTGGGCCTTTGCTCAAATTCCCACGGTCTGAACTGTGAAGTACCTCAGTTCAGACTCAGCTCGGCAGTGATCAAACTCCGCCCGGCATCTTGGTTGAACTTCAAGACGTTGGTTCATTTCTGTAGTTGAATTTGAACTACGTTGAATACATTTCTTTTATCGGCCTTTGCTCGATTGTTCCTGCCCAAGCTCTGACTTGACTTGGAGGCGGCGGTCTACCCATGCGTGTAAACGGCCCGGCCCTTGCGCCCTATCTTTGTTTCCTTGATGACCCCCGTCATAAGTACTTCGGAAATCCAACCATAGTTTGGTCATTTCTGACAGGTTTGTGTAGTCTCGACTGACCCAGGCGTCGACGATATCGTCGCAATGTGTGTCAGCAATGTTGAGAATGAATCATAGAATGACCTGGTGTTCAGCCTGTTTGCCCTAGCCTCTCCAGAACTCGAGATCCTTGCCTTCATAACAAGTTTCGGTTTGTGAACTCTCCTCTAATCGACCTGGTTGTGACCTGGATCTAGGAAATACGGACATTGCCAGTTCCCAGTCAGTGCATTTATCTGTACTTCGACACCATTCACATCCTAGTGCAGTATAAACGTTCTGAAAGCGTATCAGGCTGTGTCTCGCCATCTAGAACAATTCCCCCAGGACTCTGCTCGTTTTCCAAATTTCAACACCGAAACAAAGCCCATTCTTGCGTCTGGAAGTGTGGGCCCGCTCGAGGGGGACTTGCACAGCGCTCAATACTTCCATGGCAGGCTCGTGGAGTACATGTAATCCTTCCCTCTTCCCTGACAGCCCTTTAGAGATGGTCTGACGGGAATTTCGGAACGGCACCCAGAACTCGATGTCGAAAGCAGCGACTCTCAACACCCCCAACTCACCATCACCGACCTGTCTGGTGTGGAAGTTGCATCCCAGCTAATACAAAACCGGCCTGCTCGAACTGTCACTTACATTGCGCTGGGACCTCTGACCGACCTGGCGTGGCTGATGAACGACAA
The DNA here is from genome assembly GCA_029378375.1 of Mycena olivaceomarginata. Lineage (NCBI taxonomy): Eukaryota > Fungi > Basidiomycota > Agaricomycetes > Agaricales > Mycenaceae > Mycena > Mycena olivaceomarginata. Next base: position 36,206 of record JARKIC010001958.1, read on the forward strand.
CGCGGCTCTTATCCGCGATAGAATTGGCCGGATCGTGTGTATGGGAGGCGCATTAGATGTCCCGGGCAACACCAGTCCTGTGGCGGAATGTATGCGGAACCCTCCCAATATTTCTTCAATCAAATAATCTTGTTCTTCGCAGTCAATTTCTTCGCCGACCCATATGCTGTCAAGAAGCTTCTGGTCCAGGCAGATATCGAAAACCCCACGCTTCTGCCTTTGGATCGATTCATTATGTTGCCACTGGATATTACTACACCTCACGAGCTTGCCGTTTCCGTTCTACAAAGACAAGGTGGATCCCGCGTTTGAATCCTCTGCCAAACCATCGGACCCGTCCAGCAAATCGCCGCTCACGCATTTCACCTCCTCGTTCCTTGAACACACTCGCGTCGTCATGAATCAGTTTGGCAAGGACGCGATGGAGCTGCACGATATCGTGGCCATGTGGTGTGCTATCGAAAACCCGCCAGTGCCGGACGGCGGCGTAGACAATCTGGCTCCAGGCTGGCGCGCGAGGAGTCGTGTATTCGATATTGAGCGGTAGCTTTTGCGTCGTTTTTCTTTGCACACAAGTTTGCTCACTCCTCATACCAGCACTGGCGAACTAACACGCGGTTTCTTGGTCCGTATGCCTTGCATTCTATACGCATTTAATTAACACAGAACTTAGGTTGTGGATCGTCGACTCGACCTGAGTGCGTACGCCCCTGGAGCTAATCGCGCCGAAGTACAGGCAGAGCTCGACAAACACAGTTCCCCCCACGGGGCATGGGAGTCAACGGCGGTGCCAGCACTGGTCGAAACGGAACAAGCGCCCAGGGCTGTCGTTGCACAAGGTGTTATCTGTGTTCACGCCACGCCGGGTCCTGCTACGTTGTTGAAGCTGTTGACCAAGCGGGTTTGGGGAGTGGTGGTGTAGACGCAGCGTAGAATCAGAATGCCTGCATTACAATTATAGATACATTTTTAGTTTGAAATGCTACATATGGATGGTGGGTATGTAGTTGCAAGGGTTCAATGAGGTGTTTGAATTTCATATGGATGCTTCACCAGTTCCTCATACAGCGCGACCGGTAGGTCTCGAACCAGAGTTACAGCGATCCCGATGACAGGAAGAGCATCAAGCGGTGGGAATGTCCGAAGCAGTCGCATGGGGCTGGAAAGCGATAAGAGAACGTGTCCAAAAAAGAGAAGATGTGACGAACCTAGACGAGCTCATCACTTCGTCCCTGATCAGCAATAATTGTGCAATAACACAGAGAACGTTCAGATGAACACCAAAGGCCAGCAGAAAATCCCAAAGCTGCAGAACTTGATCCAGGGGAGGCGTGCAGGCGCAAAGTGTTAATACAGCTGATTTCTATGAGCGACGAACAAAAGAAGACTTGCTTAACGTACAGGGGAAGGCATATATCTCAGCAGACAAGTTCTTGGAGCGTAGATGAGCAAAGAGCTCGGGGTCCACAATCTTCAAACATCGATCCAGGAGCTGTTGTTTGTTAGATTAAATTTAGGAGTTCATGTCATGGCCTACCTTCAAGCCCCGATGGACACCTTCCAGCGTCGGTTGCACATAAAGAGGACACGCTTCTTCGATAAATTTGGAGAAGCAGTAGAACGCCTCCACTTCAGAGGGCATCGTATAAAGAAAAGGGGCGGCGAGGACGTTCATCCCTTGCACGTATGTGAATCCTAGCTGGTGTGTTTCTTGCCGGTCTGAATACATCATCATCTCAGTCGTCTAAACGTCGTGTGGAACGAGGCGAAGGTACCATGATTTCGCCAGACAAAAGCGTCCAGCAGACGAATAAGCATGTCCTCCCGGACTCGTTCTTTGAATCCGCGATCCGTAGCCAATGTCCTTTGCGTCAAGGATGAGGAACTGCAGGTACACCAAATAACGAATGTACCGGAAGGTGTCGTTACGAATTTTTTCCCGGACTTCACAAGGTCCTCTTGCAACATAACGCAAAAATGTCTCTGCAGAGAGATTGTTTACACGCAGGAGAATCTTCCAAATTCGAGGGCGAAGAGTAGGATCCTGAGCAGATTTAATTTGGACGGATAGACCCCGGCAGCACAACTTGCCACAACGGAAGGAATCCCTTCGACGAGAATCATACGGCGTAATTTCTTGGTGCCATCTTCGATGTCGCCGGAGGAACGGGATTTGGAAGAAACTTTGGGCTGATTCAGAATCTAGCAAGTATAAGTTGAATCCAACGGATACGGATTGTAGGGCACCTTGTTGAAGGAATGTGCGGTTGCGGCAGCAGAAGACATGCTTGATTATGTACATCTGTTGATGGATCACTTCAGTCGCGTCCCAATCGGGAAGCCCTCAACTCCTGCGCTGCTATAACATGGACGTGCCGTTCGTCGAATCTGGCGCGCTCAATCGAGCCCACTATACCTTGGTCAGGAACATAGAATCCGCCTCGTCACCGGAAATGGCAGACAGCTATATTCTGAAGGAGGTCCAGACCATTCGGTATCGACTGCGTCACCCTACACTTTCCCTCGTACGTGTACTCTTAAGGGCGGCGTTACAGCTTTGAATTGTCAAACTATTCAGAAAGAAACGAAAGAATCTCTCATCATCCTGTTGTATTGCTCCATGTCAATCGCCTCTTCTGCTGCTCTCCCAGCCGGTAGTCTCGATTTTGCTTTGCCACAGGCCGTCAATTTAGCTGAGGCGGGGAAGAAAGTTCATGACAAGCGAATAGGTTATTATGATGTGTTCTCCGTTTTCAAGACTGAAGTTTAACGTCAAGGATATCTGTTCTGCGCCGAAATTATGTCTCCTGCCCACGACCTTCGTTTAATGCTCGTCAACACTTTGCGCAAGGTTTTTAATGTCTCGAATAATGCGCTTCCACGTTCCCTAAGCTTTTTCCAGGATCTGGAGTCACCGACAACGGCCCTGATCTGCCTGGCATTGGACAGTTTAATAACATCTCCCTCAGAAGACGTTATTCCAGCCGTGCAATCTCGCCTTCAGGACCTCCTATCTAATCCCTCGTCAGTATGTATCCCTGGATAGGTTTCCTTAAACAAACTCATTGTAGGCCCCATGTCCGTCGACGCGCCTTGCTCGCATGCTCTGCCCTTTCACGCTATGAACCAGACCTTCTTCGAAGAGTAACATCCAAAGTGCTCAGGCGCCTTCGAGACCAACACTCCGAAGTCGTGGATGCTGCATTAACTGTCTGTCTGGAACTGGTCAAGGTTTGTTCCCCTCGTTTTCGGTTTGCATACCTGCTGATAATAACTCAGCTCCATGAACCCTCGAGAGACGCCGTTAAAGAAGCGATCAATGCTCTGCTTCAGTCGTCGTGGCCCAATCATCATGAACGATCTGTTCGGTGGATTATCCTCCAAATTCTGCGGACTTTGCGCCATGTAGGGTATGGTACCGAGCGGAATCGCAGTCAACTGTCTAAGAAACTCCGCAGATTGCTTCCATCAAATATCGTCCTGGTCTTGCAAATCATTCAATCGACTTCCAAGTCTTTTGACCATCGTACGTAGCTCGCAGCGACGCCCATTACTGAGTCAAATATCCCATCCAGCCGTAATGTACGCGGCGTTCCTGCTCCTGTCAGACGCGGATGTTCGAGAATTAAGCAACGCTCAAGCATCACAATCCCTTTCTCCCGTGGCCAATATTCGAGATTTACTCACATCCCGGAGCGCAAACGACCAGTATATCTTCCTCTCATGTCTCGCTTGCTTGAACCCAGAATTGTGGGCGGGAACCAACGCTGAATTTCCCGCGGTCCTTGAGGAGTGGGAGGTTGGACGAGTGATGGAGTTTCTGGATTCATCCGATTCTGGGATTCGGAAAAAGGTCCAGCTCGTCTCGTTTGTTGCATTTTTTTTCTCTGACGCCCAACAGACCCTTGGAATCCTCAACAGCATTGATCTCAATATCGTCAACTCTTATTATTCCCAGTCGTTACAGACACTACCCGCTGATCTGAACCTCAAAGGAATCAGCGAATATACAACCCGCTTACTCGAAGTAATAGAACTTCAAACCGAAGGAGACGGCGAACTGTATGCCCAGCAGCTGACTGAACTGTTCACCCAAATGGAAGCACGGTCACCGAGATACGCGCAGCTAGTGATGGAGAGCGCTGTGGAGATGGTCCTCTTCCACCTGCGAAACGGTGAGGTTTTCCAAACGCTGCCTCATTCGCCACACTGACACTCCCAAGCTCCAATATCATTTCAGATTGGATGTGTCACCACACTTGTAATGTCGTTGGCCAATCGCGAACTTTTCCTCGGGCAAACGATGATGGTCATCGTCTCTGCCTTGGCGACCGAATATGCCGGAAAACTGGCCGTGCCCCCACCAGATGTGCTTCGCGGATTAGCGGCGCGGCTCCCTTTGTGCTCTTGTAACCAAACTTCATTAAAGTGTTGACGGAGCTTATTCCCGCACAGTAGCTGTCCAGGACGCTTGCCTCTTGACAATGCTAAGGATATCCGCCGAGTGCGAACAAGTGCCTTCCGAGGTCCTGATAGGTATCCGCGAATTAAGCAACCAATCTCGGCGCCATATTCGCCAGGTACAACCTTCGCGCAGGCGGTCTTGGCGACGTACTAATCAGTGCTCCTAGCGTTGCGAAGAATTCACCACCCTTTCTGCGCAAAAGGATGTGCTTGGGGAGATAATCCAGCGGGCCAATTCGTCATCGGTAGGGTGTAATGTTGTCCTTGGCCCCTGCATTTAATACCCCAAGCAGCTTCCTAGTTTCCTCGAAGCGTTGCACGGATACAGGGTACAGTCATCTACCAAGAACACGCCCGATACTGCGGAGGAACCTTCCTCGCCGTCGTCGAGCCGTGCATCTCTTTCTGGCAATAAGCTCAGATACACGGCATACGAGGCTCCTCCGCCCGCTCCTCGACTACGTGACAGAGCTTTTAGCGGGGGAAGTTCAAGTTCTCGTTCCAGCTCGCAATTATCCGCGAACGAGCTTTCCCGAACTGTTACTGCAGGGGACCTCACCTTGGCAGCCGCCGCACAAGAGATTGAGATGGCAGAACTGTCTCCGCATGCTGCTCCTGCAGTGGAGACTGCAGTCAGTGTCATTTTTTCTGATGATGCTTCCCCAGCCGAATGCCTCGGACAGAACCCTCAAGCAGCAGACCTTATCGCGTTCAATGATTCGCCTTTCATCTCTGATCCTAGTGTAACCGACTTTGAGAGCATATGGAACGGGCTCGACGACTCTAGCGGCGCACGTGGATGGTGCGATGTCTCACTCGAGGACGTTATCAAGGGACTGGAGACCATGGAAGACACACTCAAAGTCATTCCCGTCGAGGAGCTTCCGTTCGTAGGCAAGTGCAGTCTTGGAGGCCGGCGCTGTTGAACCTCCATGCTCATGATTCGCTTGGCAGGAGATTTGAAGATTCTGATGAACGGTGACGAGGTGAGCCGAGGAGTCGGGGTTCTGCGGATACGGGCGAGTGAGGAAGGCGGATGCTTGTGGCGGATGCGATGCGGGGATGCGCAACTACGAATACGTGTGAAAAGACTTCTTTCGAGCTTGGAGTAGAGTCAATAAAAGGAGTTGACTCGAGTAGCAGCCGGGGCGAGGTTGAGGCATTTAGTCAGTATGAGACTATGGGTGCCTTCTCGAGTCAATGCTCGTTATTACGGCGGTGCCAAGGATCAGTATTTATTTGGTTGTGTGACAGTCCCGGAACTCTGAAAATTTCGTGCTGGTGCTCCACCACAACCGTCCACCAATCTATGCTCCCTCCGCCCTGGTCAGTGGTCCTCCTTTCAGAGCTGTATATATACTCAATCCCTTCCAGCCTCACACAACAGATTAACAACATTCTCTTCGGTCCACTTGCCTGCCCTCTTCTCAGCACCGACCGTCCTCCTTAGGGCTCCTTCACCTCCCACCCCGCATCCTTGATCTCTTCTTTCAACTCATGGGATAATTGCACCTCTACTCTCCGCTGCTGCTCGACTGGTTGACACATAGAATCGACCCGACTCTAGAATTAAATATCCGGAACACCAATCTACCTCCTCCGAATCCAACATTGTATACGATGATGAACTCAATTAAAGCCCCATCCTTCTTCCGCCCAACCAGCCGGCCCTCCTCCCCTGCCCCGCTGGCAGCCACCCCTCGCCCGGATGCTCCGGAGCGCACCCCACGACCGCTCACCAAGTTGTCGTCATTGAGCAACTTCCGCCGTCCTTCCCCAGCTCCCACCCCTCCTTCGCCGATCGCTCCGGCACCCCTGGTTCAGGACGGATCTTATCTTGAAACCCTGGCGCTGAAGCTGAGCGAGGCTGTTTCCAAGGCGTTGGCTCAACCAACAGGGCCGTCTGTCATAAATGACATGGTCGGCGGGAAGCGACCTATCCCCTCCGGCCGGGGCAGGGCATTTGGCGCACTCATTGCATCGTGAGTGGGGATCCGCGTTTGTCTTCTTTGTATTGACTCCGGTCTCAGTGAACTTGCCGCCACGCGGGAAAACCCGCACCTTAATCGGGCGATCATCCGTTCGCTGCTGCGACCACTTTCAGTCTTGCTCTCCAATCTATCTGCACATCTATTGCCGATTCTTACCTCGCCTCTCTTCCTCTCACCCCCTGCACCCACTGTGCAGGCTCCGACACCAAACCCTACCCAGCTTCATGCCCTTGCGATATCCGCCTTTGCCGGCGAAGTCCTTGAGGTCTTTGATGACTTGACTCTCGGGCTCGACGCAGATACACGCGGCGATGGATTAAAGGCTATCCGCGAAGGCCTAGTATCCATCGTCAACCGGGTGGTGAACCCGTTGGTCGCGGGCATCAGGGCCGAGATGATGCCTCTTCTCGAGGCTCTCGAGGCCCCCAATTCGTGCAATACCACGAAAATCGCATCTGCTGCCAAGAACTCACCTGTACAACACCAATCCATTACGGCCTTGACATCCGTAATCCCCGTGTACGCGCGCGCATTGAGCCGCTATACAGCGTCTCGATACTCGCAAGCTGCACTCGCGCCATTCCTCATTTCCATCATTTGGCGAGGACTCGTCGCCCTGGCGAATCGGCCATACTCCCCACCATCCCCTCCTCCTTCAACCGGTGCCGGCGCTGCTTCCGACGCTGGCTATCAAGAAGCGCCGCTCTGCCTCGATCACCCCACCACTCACCCCACCCTCCGCACGCTTCACCATCAAGCTGCCTCCCTCGCGGCCGCCATCCCCACCGGGCATTCCCACCCCCACCTCGACAGCCGCAGATACCCGGGTTCTGTGCGAGCTTCTCGGATCCCTCCCACGACCAAACTCGGACACAGAGAGCACCCGACTGGCGAACGAGGCAATTGAGGAAGCATTCGACGGTCTCAAGGCCCTCGCACCGCTCTTGGACGCCGTGCAGGCGGTGCCCCCAAGCCAGTGCACCTCGGAGGACGAGCTTGAGGTTCTTACGGAAGAACTCCCTACCCTGCTCGCCCTGCCTGTGCTCCTGCACGCATACGGGAACAAGTCCGGGTACTCCGTCGCGCAGTTGCTCGGGCTCCCCGAGGATGGGTACCGCAAGGGTTGCCTGTCAGGCTTCGGCCGGGCGGAGGAATGCGCGGGCGCGGTCGGCCAGCGGGTCCTCGACGTGCTCCGGCGGGAGGAAGGCGTGCCTGCGATCGTGCTGGAGTGGCTGGAGGCGGAGATGGCAGATGTCGCACACGGCGATGGCGGGAATTAAGTAATTCCTTTCTTCTCGTTTTGCTTAGGGCGGATTAGATTATAATTTGTGGTATTTTGGTTTTGTTATCTGCATTTTTTATTCGCCTCTTTCTGCAGGGAATTTCGATGGCGCGAAGCAAAAATCAAGAGCAAGACGGATACAAGATTGCGTACCTCAAAATCGATCTGGGAGTTGGGACGGGACATGTCGAGTCCATGCGACGCCAACACCAGTTGTGATGTCGAGCCTGCCAAGATAGCCAGGTGGCCATCGTTGAACTAGGCCGAGCGATCCACAAGGTAACACAAAAGAAAATACAATACGCACTATACAATGGTGTATAACATCTGCGGTATAGCGAAAGCAACTGAAGGGAAGGCAGGATAAATGGTTACCAAGACATATCTGGGGATGACTTGAACTCATTACGACGGCGAATATTACGACTGAACAGACCTGCACTTGCACCGCGTTTCTCCTTCCGTGCCTCGTCCATGATACTCTGGTTATGCCTGTCCAGCATGTCGACGTAGGGTTTGAGTGATGTTCTCTCCCAGTCTACGTCCGATGTAAAACGAAGAAACAAAATAGGATAATAAAACTCGCCAGAATGATGTTCAGCAGCCTTGGCTACGGTGTCGAGCTCGCTGAGGAGTTGGTCGATAGTCGGGACCGCTTCTGGATCGAATTCCTCGATCCGCTCGGGGTCGACGGGGACACAGATGCGCCCTGTTTTCGGATGGACGCAGAACGGCGCTTTGAGCAGATGGTTGCGCTTCTTCGAGACGTTCTCGTCCAGTCTCGGATACGTGTACAGAAGAATTATGTCTTCCATCGCAGCCATTAGAGCCGCCTATATAAACGAAGAGTCAGTCGGTGGTGTGCAACTGACAGAGAGCATACGCGTTGAGAGGTCCCCTTTGCGTAGTGTTTTATTTCGGCCTTAAAGTCTTTCCATTTTTCGAACGAAGAGGAGGAGGAAGACCGCCATTGCGTTTCCAGAGTGTCTACGACGCGCGCGTCGGGGATGCGCTTCAAGAGTGCTTCGAAACCCTTGTCCGAGGCAAAAACATCCTGGTCGTGCAATATAAGCTCGGTAAAGATCTCCGCCAGATGGTCTAACGAGGTCCTAACCCTCGCCAGTCAGCACAGTTCAAGCCAACTAAGATAGAAAAAAAAACACACTGCAAGGATGCGGGGAGCGGTCTGGAGCCAAAGCGCACGTTGAGCTTCTTGGTCTCGTCTTTCGGGACGACCGTGAGCCAGCTGACGATCGCCTTGCGCTGGTCGTCGGTGAGGGCCATCGCCTCCTTGTCGGAGATCCACAGATGGATCCCGCGGCGGCCGGAGTACACCCACAGCAGGTGCGTGTAGCCGAACTGGTCCCGTACGGCGGTGTCGAGGACGCGCACGGCAGCAGAGATGAAGGACCAACAGCGCTTGCAGATGTCCGCGTCGGAGCAGCACGTGCGGACTGGGTCGTAGTCGGTCATGTCGATGTCGAACACGAGTTCGCGGTGCGTCGGGTTGAACGTGCCCTTGCGCGCGGTCTTGCGGTCGCGAGGCTGTTGTTGTGCGGTTCAGGTAAACGCGCGAAGGAAGGGCAGGGTGGCAACCTACGCGGGAAGTATAGACGGGCCCAATCTCAAAACGCGTCGGAGCGAGCTTGCAGACCTGCTTCTTGAACTCGTCGTAGTCGTTGAAGGAGTTGTAGCGAATGATGACATCGTCGGGGAGGTTGAATGCGATTTCGCGTTTGAGAAAGAGGTCACTCGGGATGGGTTCGTGGTTGAGCCAGTGGAATATGGACTTGAATGGGTACAGGCGGCCGTAGAATACCTCGAGTATTTCTCGTGAAACTTTGTCTGACATGGTTGTAAGAGAAGAGTGACACAAACGCGTGACGAAACGCGAAGTAACGCGAAGTAACGCGTCTCGTGAGTCCCGTTATAATTTGCACTCATAACCTCTGGAGATTCACACTGGACGAGACTAATATTATAGATATCGTACAACACAGAGCGGGGTACGGACAGACAGAAAACAAATCGGTATGCAAGACTTGAAGAGAGTTCAAATTATAACAACCGAGGCAAGGGGCAGTCGGGATCCGAATACCGGATATGGGGAGGGGGGGGGGGGGGGGGGTCCCCGGCGGGGCCTTAAAAAACTTTTTATAGTAGATTTTGAATTAGCTCAGAATGATATTTAAGCCACTTTGGAGGCTAGGGGGAGTTCAGAGGGCACAAACTGACCTACCAGAAGTGTTTTTCAGCTCTCAGTTGGCATGTTACCAGCTACAATTGAGCTACAGTAACCAGTGGGGAAGGGCAGAAGATTACAACAGCAATCTAAATGCAATATATCATCGAACTGTGGGCACAGATAAGCCTAGAAAACATTTACTGTGACCACAGGATGCTTCAGTGGCGAGTCGCTCGACGTTCGGACATGTTCGGACTGAAGTCGGGCATCAGACGGCCGTTACTTCACGTGACGCGGCAGCCCACGGCAGCGCTGATGCGGGCTTCCCGTGGGAAACTCCTTCCCTATATAGGGGGGGGGGGGTCAGGATCGAGGTCTTAAATCACTTTTCGACGTCATATCCGAATTTCGAAACCCGACTGCCCCTTGAACCGAGGTACGAGGTTACAAGTTATAGCGTCTGTTTATAAGAGACTAAGTTCAAATGAAATTCCATGGATTCGGGACCTCCATCTGTCCCTTTTCGTTTCCTTGATCGGCGTTTGCATTTACGCGCCAGGGACGAGTAGCGCACGTTCCTCGTCGTGAAGGCGGACACCACCACGGGTACGGACGAACAGGCCGTACGTGCCCTTGAACACCCAGACGAGGGCGAGGATGGCAAAGACGAGCGACGACCAGTGGACGAAGCCGGAGCCAGTCTGCTCTGCGAAGATGGCGAAGAGGGACCATGCGATGGCGGCGGACGCGGGGAGGTCGCCCTCGGCGGTGGAGAAGGAGTAGGTCGCGGCGGTGCCCTCGAGGAAGAAGAGGGCGAGAAAGACAAAAACCATGGTCCAGATGCCGGCGCCGGTCGTCGCGGCGTTGACGCCGAATGCCTGGAAAGCGGTGATGACGACCAGGACGATCGTCCAGCCGTGGTACGGCGAGAAAGGGAGGTGGACGAATAGCTCGTCAGCAAGGCTTTCAGCCAAGTGATATTTCTTGGCGACATAGTAGATGTGCTACGGGGACTGTCAGCTGGGATTTATTTGGGCCAGAAGGAGGTGCGCATAGTCACTGCGGAGCTGACGAATAGCGAAAAGACAAAGGCAATAATGTAGTGCTGCTTTGCCCACAAGTTGACATAGATGGAGTTGAGGACGATGAGGAGGGGGAAGCGCCAGCTAATGCCGTCAATGACGACCTGTTTACCGCCCGCCGTGAACTGGTAGATCATCGTCCCGAGTAAAAAGAGGTGGATCTCAAAGACTGCACACCAGTCAATGGGTGTCGGTAGTGATGAGATTCCTACCCAGATGAGGAACGCCCATGAGGCGGGGGTTATATAAGTTTCCTTGCCGCCATAGTAAGATGCACCTGCTGCGTAGGTGTAGATGTTTGAACCGAGAAAGGCCCAATAAGCTAGCAAATTAACAACCTGGAAGGTGGTCAGGAGGAACAAATGGATTTGAAATGGGACCTACCTTCAAAACAATTCCGTCGGTCCAGGATCCAGACATGATGGTGGTCACTGGTGGTGAGAAGGAAAGATGGGGTCCGAGTGCTAACGACTTTGAGGAATTTGTGAACTAGCCAGAGACAACCCCAAGAAGCCCTCCGAGCACAACACACACTACCAGAGAGGGCATAGTATACATATGGCGAGTGTCTGATTTTTTGCGAACTCCAATTTATCGTCTTGAAGTAATCCCAAGCAGATGGTATTCGAAACGGCGGCCAGTTACAATAGGCATGAAAGGTCTTGAATTGCCAGCGCTCCGGACTTGACCATGTCTTCAACTCTGAACCTTCTTAAATAAGATCTTCAAGCCACCACGCGACGGTTGCATCTCCCGCTTGTATACAATCAACGACTCGGATTTCAACGAGGTCCCAACTGCGCATGTTCAAGGCACCCGCGATGTTTTTCCTGTCTTGCATGTGCTTTCTCAAAGAGTTGATTGCGGCGCCTCGAGGACCGGCTCCATTGATCACACGAGAGTCGGATCCGTTGCGGCTCCTGCGGCGGCAAGTTCCCGCAGCCCGCAGCGGAATATAACCTCAAGATGGACGCGCTAATCTTTACCACCTTCCCGCAAGCCGTTACTCGGATAACTCTTCACAGCCGTATTCACAATTCCTCGCAGTGACTGAGGCGACATGAGTGGCGAACTAGCCGCGCTTTTGCCGCGTCCCATACACGACCCACGCGTCCATTTCATCGACAACCTGCGCTCTACCCTTGTTGCTCTTGTAATTTTCCACCATGCTGCAATATCTTTCGGCGGCATCGGATCCTGGCCTTATATATCTCCTCACTACCCACCCCAGTCGTCGCCCATTCTCTCGGCTTTCGTCGCCGTGAACCAGAGCTATTTTATGGGCATGCTTTTTTCATAAGCGGACACCTCAGCGCCATCTCTGCATCTCGAAAAAATTGGTCCGCGTTCTGCGTGGACAAGTTGAAGCGCATTGGTATTCCCGTCGTGGTTTACACGCTTTTGGTCCACCCTTTGGTTCTTGGAGTTGTTTGGTGGTCGCACCAGACACCCATTTATCCTGCGTTAATCGTATACTATCGTACTCTGAATGGAGTGCGAGGCCCTGTCTGGTGAGCTTCTATACTGCTTTGATATAAACTTGTTTAACAATTAGCGCAGGTATCTGGCCGTCCTTCTTTTTTTCGACCTGATTTATATCACGGTCCGGACGTTCCTGCCCCCCTTCTCCTTTCTAGTTCCCAACTCCGCTGCGCGTTACCGGGCCACTGCGACCGTGTCCATCTTGATCGTCATCGTCGGCTCCTACTTTATCCGGCTGTCTCATCCAGTTGGGCGCGTAACGCCTCCGCTGGCCATACAGCTGGCATATGCGCTGCAATACGTCCTGGCGTACACCGCCGGCACCTGCCTATCTTCCATACAGCCATACCTTCTGGTATCATCTCACCCCGGTCGAGCGCTCGCTCTTGCGTACTTCTTCGCCGTCATCTCGCTCGCAGTGATCACCATCCCTCTCAGGATGGGCATGAAATCGCTATTCGACCTATTTTACGCCTTTTGGAACGAGTTGTGTTTCTACTTTATCGGAACTGCTCTGTACTCGTTCTTCCATGATTGGTCGCACACCACGAAAAAGTGGGGAAATACGGCACGTTACACCTACGCCGCCTATCTCCTTCATGCGCTCGTGCTTGTGTGCCTCCAAATCCTTGTCGACAGGGTTGGTGGCCTAGGCATGGTCTTTGGTGTGGTGAAAACACTCATAGTAGGCACGCTCGGAGTCTGCATCAGCTGGGCTGCTGCTTGGGTCTTTGTACGCGTGCCTGGAGTCGGAAAGATCGTATAATCGTAGACGGTGCCATTTATATTGCTGTATGTTTATTTCGAGAAAGAAAACACGGATTACGACATTCGCATCGCATGTATTCAAAAAGAGGTGAGACCGAAATCCGGCGCGTAGCTCTGGATGGCGTTTCCGGAAACTCTCGGAAACCTTGGTCGAAGTATGGCGGCGTCTATTTCGGCGGCAAGGCGGCGTCAATGGGTCCTCCGCAGCCGCCTTGGCAGCCGCAGCTAAGTTATAAGTAAGTAAGGCCCGGCGCGCACGGGCGACTGATCCTTGCTGGCAGCTCCATAGCTAGGGAACACGACGAACTTGAAGTGGGTGGTCACTCTTCCAATCAGCGCAGTTCGCAATTCCTCACGATATTGACCTAGCGACATGAGTGTCGACCCAGAGGGCGAACTAGCGGCGCTATTGCCGCGTCTCATTCGCGATTCGCGCGTCCATTTTATCGACAATCTGCGTTCTACCCTCATCGCTCTTGTAATCTTCCACCATGCCTGCCTCCCTTTTGGTGGCTTCGGCATGTGGCCTTATGTCTCTCCCTACCATTCCACTGCATCGTCGCGCATCCTCTCTCTTTTCGTCACAATCAACCAAAGCTATTTTATGGGACTCCTTTTCTTCCTAAGTGGGCACTGGTCCTCCCTGGCCGCAGATCGAAAAAATTGGGCCGCCTTCTGCGTCGACAAACTTAAGCGACTGGCTGTTCCGGCGGTGTTATATACGCTGTTTTTGCAGCCTCTAGTTTTCATCGTCGTCTGGTGGAAGCAGCAAGCACCTATTTTCTCACCATTACTTGCGTATTGGACCAATCTGAGAGGAGTGCAGGGCCCTGTGTGGTGAGTTTCTTTTATTCCCCCAAACATTGAATTAAATTTGGTCAAGGTATTTAGCGGTCCTCCTCCTTTTCGACCTGATTTACATCACGATCCGGACGTTCCTGCCACCATTTTCCTTCCTGGTCCCCAAGTCCGCTGCGCGTTATCGAGCCACTGCAGCCGTGTCTATCTCGGCCGTCATTATCTGTTCATATCTCATGCGGACGTCCCACCCTGGGGGAGTTGTCACACCACCGCTTAATATACAACTGGCGTATGTGAGCCAATACGTCCTGGCCTATACCTCTGGCACTTGCCTCTCTCGCATCCAGCAATACCTTCTGGTGCCATCGTACCCCGGCAGAGCCCTTGCTCTGGCGTACTTCTTCGCCATCATCTCACTATTCGTAATCTCGTTCCCTCTCAAGTTTGGCATGACATGGCTGGTCGACGCGTTGTCCGCCGTCTGGAATGAAGTCAGTTTCTACTTTATCGGCACCGCACTCTACTCGTGCTTCCACGACTGGTCACACACCACAAAACGATGGGGAACTACCGCACGTTATTCATACGGCGCGTATCTCCTACATGCATTTGTGGTTGTGTCGCTCCAAATCCTCATCGACGTCGGTGGACCAGGACCGGTCTATGGTGTGATTAGAGCACTTGTAGTAGGCACGCTCGGGGTCTGCATCAGCTGGGCCGCCGCTTGGATTTTAATTCGCCTTCCTGGAGTTGGAAAGTTCGTTTAAATGTGAGCCGATCTTGGCAATGACTCGGGCGTTGCTATAGACGTTACTGTCCATAGGCTCCTGTCGACGTGTTCCATCAGTTCGAGGAAAACACGTATTGAACACGTCTGTACAGCATTCTATATCAAACGTGTAGCCTTTTTTGAACACGTTGTCGTTTTCTTTTTAAGCCCGCGACTCGTTCAGACCTCCCCAACAAACCATGTCTCGCTTCTCCCGCGCTCACCGCCGCCGCCCAACGCGCACTCAAGCGCGCTACGCTATTTCCTCGTTTTCCTTGGTTTTCCTCACCGTTCTAGCCATAATATGTCTGTGCCCTGTGGCCACTCGAGCCCACGAACAAGGAGATCGTCGAAATGAATATGGGACCGTCATCGGTATAGGTGAGTTATTGACTGGGATTGAGCCGGATTTTTTTCTGACCCAATACTCAGATCTTGGTACAACGTGTGTTGGTTTTCTCACTTGTTGAAATGATATTTCACTCCTGCACACGCAGATATTCCTGCGTTGGGTATGTTCGCCCTCTTCTTGCCTTCTTGTATCTGAGTACTTCTTGCCAGCGTCCAACGCGGTGAACGCGTCGAGATTATCGCTAATGACCAAGGCCATCGTATCACCCCATCCTGGGTCTCTTTCACCGAAAATGAACGACTGCAAGTTGAATCAAAACGGCTTGCTCTCTCTTTGCTCATCTTTTGGTCTTTTGCAGGGTCGGCGACAGTGCCAAGAGCGCTTTTCATTCTAATCCCACCAATACCGTCTTCGACGCGAAACGCTTGATGGGAAGACAGATGGACGACCCCAAATTAAAAGACGACATCAAGCACTGGCCGTTCCAGGTCGAGGAGAAAAACGGAAAACCTTCGATCACTGTCCACTATCAAGGCGAGAAGCGCGACTTGGTAGGTTTGGTTGTCGTCCGGGCTTCAAGATGCTAATCGTTCGTGTAGTCTCCGGAAGAAATCAGCGCCATGGTTCTCGTGAAGATGAAGGAAACAGCGGAGGCTTATCTGGGTGAAAAGGTTTTTTCAATTTTATATTTTCTGTGGAATGTTTTTGCTTTGGTTAGCTAACAAATCTCCAGGTCACCCACGCCGTGATCACAGTGCCTGCATGTACGCTGTTTCTGCCTGATATTCAAATATTCATATTTACCGTCGCGGCAGACTTCAACGATGCCCAACGCACCGCCACCAAAGATGCAGGCACAATTGCAGGTCTTACAGTCCTCCGGGTTTTGAACGAACCGACGGCCGCAGCGCTCGCCTACGGTCTCGGTAAAGACGGACCAGAATCACGGGTGCTTGTTTATGATCTTGGAGGCGGAACCTTTGACGTTTCTCTGCTTTCCATCGAAGATGGAGTTTTCGAGGTCCTTGCCACCGCCGGAGACACCCATCTGGGAGGCGAGGATTTCGACAACCGTATCATGGACCATCTCGTCAAGTCCTACAAAAAAAAGACGGGCACCGATGTGGCCGGCAACACTCGCGCGCTCGGGAAGCTCAAGCGCGAAGTTGAGAAGGCCAAGAGGACTCTGTCAAATCAGCAGAGCACCCGCATTGAGATCGAGAGCTTTGAGAACGGCAACGATTTCTCGGAGACACTTACCCGCGCCAAGTTCGAGGAGCTAAACATGGATCTCTTCCGCCAGACGATGAAACCGGTGGAACGGGTTCTGAAGGACGCCAACGTCAAGAGAGAAGAAGTCGACGAGGTTCAACTACGCGTTCTTCATCTCGTATTATCGCTGATTGGTGTTGCAAAGATTGTTCTGGTTGGGGGGTCGACTCGCATTCCCAAGGTTCAAGAGCTCTTGAGGGAATATTTTGGTAAAGATCTATCCAAGGGCATAAACCCTGACGAGGCCGTTGCCTATGGTGCAGCGGTGCAGGGGGGCATTCTTTCCGGCCATGAGCAGAGGGGAGTAATCATCGATGTCGTCCCATTGACTCTGGGGATCGAAACCACCGGAGGAGTCTTCGCCAAAGTAATTCCTCGTGGTACGACTATCCCGACAAAGAAAGTCCAGACGTACGTGTTGATCGTCCTCTAATATTGTTCTGCGTTAACATCAATCAGCTTTTCCACGGCGGCGGACAACCAACAAACCGTCCTGATTCAAGTATTTGAAGGAGAGCGTTCCATGACGAAAGACAACAATCATTTGGGGCAGTTTGAACTCTCTGGCATCCCTCCGGCGTCTCGGGGAATCCCGCAAATCGAGGTTACCTTCGACGTGGATGCCAATGGGATTCTAACGTGGGTTCCCGTGGAGTTTAACGGAACCGGAGATCTGACATTCCCTCAAGCGTCGGTGCAGCTGACAAGGGATCGTGAGTCTTTACATAGTCGGGTGTCGATTCTATTAAACATCATTTAGTGGCAACTCGAAGAGCATCACAATCACGAATGAAGGAGGAGGTCGACTGACCAAAGAGCAAATAGAAGCCATGATACTCGAGAGTGAACAATTTGCGGCTCAGGTACCAATACCATATCGTTCTCTGTTTCTGTTTCTGACCCTCGACGCAGGACGAGTTACAGCGCAAGCGCATTGAGACTCTCAATTCTCTTTCCAGCCTTGTTTATGGCACGAAGACCGAATTCCAGGATCAAGGAGGATTGGGCGGTAAAATCAAAGAGATCGACAAGCCCAAAATTTCCGCTCTCCTCAAGGACAGTATCCAGTGGATCGAGGAAGAGGGTCCGAATGCGTCACTTGAAGCCCTTGAAGAGAAATTGGACGGTGCATGACCTCGTCTTATTCCTCGCGAACTTCTCTTAACACATGCCCTTAGACGTCCAGAACGCGGTCAAGTCGTATCTGTTGAACACAGAATCGGGCGCTGACTCGGACGATTCATACGATTGGGAGCACAACGAACTTTGAAGCTTAGATCACAATATCTTTCCCATTTAGTTCTATGTTTTCCATTTCGGGAATCCTCACCGCCACCGATCGTGTTCCTGTAGATCGTTCAATATTATTTCCTAATTCGGTTACTGTGCGCATCGCCATTTTTATTCCAGAATTCACACACAGCAAAAGCAGTTATTCTTCTGTGGCTAAAAGCTATGCGTTCAAAATTTCCATTATGACCCGACACTGCTTCAAGTTGTGCTACAGCTTATGCAGTGTACTTTTTGAGTATTTAGCGGGCAGCAGTCAATGTTTTCCCTCATCCTCTCCAGCCCTCAAATGACCTCCATCTTGCTCGAGATCCGATCCCGTGCCATTCGCTATGTTGGGAGTCGCTGCTACAATGAAAAGTAAGTATATGGTCATTGCCTGGCGAAGAGACCGAGTTGCTGATTTTATTTTTTGCCACTTTAGAAGTCAACCCATCTCGTGTCCCATCAGCCGAGCTAAGCTCATCGCCGTCGCTGCTGTACTCGGTCAGTTCCGAGCGTAACTTTGGCACCAATAAGCCATACTGATCGGACCCCGCAGGCCTCTTCGTGTTAATCTGCCTCACGCTGTTTATTCTGAAGAAATGCAGCTGCAATTGTAGACGGCGGCGGAACACTATGACGATTCATTACCACTACGCTCCCGATCCCGAGGTCCAATCGACCGTCCCACCAGCGTACCGGCAATTCGGATCCTCACTCTTACCGACAAGCCCGGTGTACAAGGAGTTCGAACATTCGTCTGCCAGTATGGAGCGACTAATCCAGCCGACACGGTCCTATGGGTATATGGAGTCCTCATCTGCGGAGACACTAGTTGAGCCCGCGAAGATCCACCCGGCCGTCCACTCATACCCCCGATACTAGAATATATACCCCGCTCCCGAGTTTCACAGTCCTTCCTTCAACATCGGACAACTTTTGTAAGATATAGCCCCATCGTAATTCTCTTGTGTATCAACTACTACCCGCTACGACTAGCTACGACTATACCATTAATGTAAATAGATCTATCAATACATGTATCGCTATCCTACTCGCCAGAAACACCGGCCCAAGTCGGCTCTGGGGCCAAAATGCTAGTCCGTTTCGCACTGTTGTCGCCCTCATCTATCGGAATAGCCGCTGCCGCAACAGTACCACTTGGCGCGGGGGCTCCCGTGTCTGCGGGCTCACTCGCGCCTCCTTCGCTCCTCAATCCAGTGATGGGGTTGCTTTTGAATCTCCCGCGCGGAGCGACACCGGTCGTGGGTGCACGACCGCGACGTCCAACTCCCGCTCCCGCGCGCAGCATCGCCTCGAGCGGGATCGCCCCCGTCCCATCTACGTTCTGCGGTAACGACCCGCTCCTCACCAGGGTACGCGCGCCAGCGGCAGCGCCAGGCGCAGCAGCGGCATTAGCAGCGGTGTTGGTGGTGGTGGCAGCAGCTATTGAAGCAGGTGCCGGCGCGGGCTCCGGGAGCGGCGAAACAGACAGATCCCCCCCTTCTTTCAGAATCGAGGGCAGCGGTTCGTTGGTCGGCAGCGGGGTGCCTGGTGCGCTGACAGCCTTGCCATCCTCGCGAGAGCCGGGCGGGACACTCCGCGAGCGGAAGAAGCTGAGGCCGCGGAGACCTCCGCCGGGAGTAGGCGGCGCGAGGCCGGGGTCAGCCGGGGACGCTTCTGTGGGGGCCTTGGGGTGATGATGGTGGTGATGGTGGTGATGGTGCACATAAGTCCCTTTTGCGCCTTCCTCGTCGAATTCATCGAAAATCTCCTCACCGATGAGTTCTGCAAGGATTTCAAATGAGCAGGACTAAGATGAGAAAAT
This sequence comes from Mycena olivaceomarginata, assembly GCA_029378375.1. Classification (NCBI taxonomy): domain Eukaryota; kingdom Fungi; phylum Basidiomycota; class Agaricomycetes; order Agaricales; family Mycenaceae; genus Mycena; species Mycena olivaceomarginata. Next base: position 55,754 of record JARKIC010001958.1, read on the forward strand.
CAGAGATACACACCCTCGAGCACATCCTCCAGGGTGATAATCCCTAGAGGGTTGACCGCGGGATCAAGGCCTTCGAGGAACTAGGCAGGACGTCAGCCGGAGAACCTCGCCAGTACAGAAGATAGATACCTCATTAGCGTCGGCCTTGCCCAGAACGGCATCCGCCGGCATGCTCTGCTCCAGACTCGACATCTGGAATGCATTCCCTCGTTCGCCCTCCCTAGAACCGGAACGACGCTGGCGCGCAGGCACAGACACAGGCACGCCGCCCGCCTCCGGGTCCGCCGCAAAGTCCTTCACCACCACGTCGCCGTTCGCATTGTCGTTCGCATTGTCGTTGCCGGGACTGGCTGGCGTTGCCTCCTCCTCCTCGCTCTCCGAGTCACTGCTATCACCCATGCCGACCTTTTCCCTCAAGCGCTGCGTCAGCCCGCGCTTGACGGCCTTTTTCACGCTCTTGGCCTTTTCAACGCTGAATCGGCTCACGACCGCAATGTGCGAGCGGCCTTCTTGGAATTTGTCCAGGATGCCCAGTAGCGACTGGTTGTTGGGCACGAATGAAACCATGTTGAGAGGGACCGAGCGCAATGGGACGGCGTCTTTGGGGTCGAGCAAGACAAGCTGCTTGACCAACAGGATGCCAAGAATTTTCTTGACCTTTGGCGGCGTTGCAGCGGGTTTGACGCCTTGATCGACCACCCGTGCGGCGACCGGCGCGTCGATCTCTTCGTACACCGGAATACGACTATGCCCAGTCGCAACAATTTGTTTAAGCAAATCGTAATCCAACTTGGATTCAATGGATAGCATGAACACCTCCGCGATGGGAGTCATTGCCTTGTGAAATTGCCTTGGTTTGATTTTCGTTATTCGTTGAACATACTCACCTCACGGACGACCTTTTCTTGCAGATCGAGGGTTGCACCGATGATGGCGACGGTGTCCACCTTGAGGTCACCTCCATGGTGCTGCGAGTCCGAGTGCAATGCGATCAGCTCTTTAAGCTCTGGACGGGGTGAGTCTCATGGTGGCGGAAAGGTATCCCGAAACGTACCGGCACGGCGGTAGATGATTCCATGGTGGGAGCCAAGGACGAACTCAAGGAGCTTGGCGACGGGCCATGCGATGAATGCCTGGTGGAGCGGATAAATTTCTTGGCAAACTGCGGGAGGGATGAAATATGACCCACCAGCGCATAGATCAGGCCCTGAGTGAAGGGGGCGCCCTTGGCCCCGAGGTAAAGGCCATAGCGGGTGAATAGGGACTGGGGGATGATTTCTGCGAAGCTTGGCGGGGGTCAACGGGAATAATTGGGTGTGGTTCGAGGGAAGGGGCACATTATGATGAGGACGGTGCTGACCACCACGGACTGGACGCCTCCTCCGAGGACAGGATCAGCTATGATTGGAAGGGATTCATTTACGATCATATTGGCTAGGAGGAGGGTGACGAGAAGCAGGTGGCCGTTCTGACGAATGGGCAAGATTCTCTTTGCATACTTGCGCTGTTCGCTGAGTTGGGTGAGGGTCCTGGGTATATACGGTGTGGTGAGTACATACGGGGTCCCGCTGAGACATAAGACATTGAGCTGCGTCTGGTCCAAGCTCATGTATCCGAGGGTGAGGCCTGCGAAGACGCCGGAGAGAAGGACGAGTACAGGCTTAACAGGAATTAGAAGGTCAAACGAGGGGAAATGAGCGAAGGGAAAACGAACGATTAGTACGACAAAGACGATAGATTTTGGCTTTGGAACCAGTTGTGTGAGCGCAGAATTCTGGAATAATGCTGCAGACACATACGTCGTCTGCGCTAACTTTTTCCCGTCGTTCAAGGACATGGCCGGAGAAGGGCTTTAGCTTTGTCGACACGAGGGTGAAAAGGGTGTATATCAGGCGAGAGGAGTGGGGACCCAGCGAACGAATAGGCGCCATCGACGTTGACTTGTGGCGGTAAAAGTTGAAATTTCCTTTTCGAGCGGAGATGATTGGCAGCGACAATCACGTGGACCATCATGACGTACAGGGGTCCAGGCGCCCAGGCCGCGGCCAAAGTCTCAGCCTCTGCGTTGCCTTAGGCTTTGGAATAGTCGATTGGCTTGGGCACTTGAGAAGGGGTTCTTATTGTCCTTCTTCACTCCCTAGTCCCACCGAGAAGTCGAGGCCCGACGGAGTGAGTCGCGACCAGTGTCGCCTGAGTGTCGCAATTGTTCGGCCATTTGGAGTTATGGCGGAGCATGCGGCAGGTGGTTCATTTCATACCCCACGTTCTTCTCTTCCGCTGTCCTGCACGGTTTAAAATGAACGTTGGTGCAGACTAGTGCAGATATTACGAGCAGTGTAAGGGTCGGTTAAGATCTATCAGTATCAGCGCGCCCTATTACTCGGCGCCGTTCAGTCTCCGTACTCGCACTTGTACATATTCATCAGCGCTCAAATGAGTCAATGACGTGCTTTATTACCAGTATGCGGGCGCAGCATCAGCATCCCACAGGACTATAAAGCCTCTCGGACCATCTGTCTACCCATCTTTCCCTCCCACCACCATCATGTCTGGATCCTGGACCGACGGAATTGCTTTGAAGGTAGGTTCCATTTCAAATCTATTTGTTCCTCCTGACCACCTTCCAGGTTGTCAATGTACTCTTGTACTGGCTGTTCCTCGGCTCGAACATCTACACCTACGCAGCAGGTCCAGCCTACTATGGCGGCAAGGAAACTTATATAACCCCTGCCCCATGGGCGTTCCTCATCTGGGTAGGAATCTCATCGCTGACTACCGACACCCACTGACTAGTGTGCAGTCTTTGATCCACCTCTTGTTACTCGGGACCGTGATCTACCAGTTCACGGCGGGCGGTAAACAGGTCGTCATTGACGGCATTAGCTGGCGCTTCCCCCTCCTCATCGTCCTCAACTCCATCTATGTCAACTTGTGGGCAAAGCAGCACTACATTATTGCCTTTGTCTTTTCGCTGTTCGTCAGCTCCGCAGTGACTGTGCGCACCTCCTTCTGGCCCAGAGAAATCCCAGCTGACAGTTCCCGTAGCACATCTACTACGTCGTCAAGAAATATCACTTGGCTGAAAGCCTTGCTGACGAGCTATTCGTCCACCTTCCTTTCTCGCTGTACCACGGCTGGACGACCGTCCTGGTCGTCATCACCGCTTTCCAGGCATTCGGTGTCAACGCCGCGACGACCGGCGCCGGCATCTGGACCAAGGTCTTTGTCTTCCTCGCCCTCTTCTTCCTCGAGGGCACCGCCGCGACCTACTCCTTCTCCACCGCCGAGGGCGACCTCCCCGCGTCCGTCGCCATCGCATGGTCCCTCTTCGCCATCTTCGCAGAGCAGACTGGCTCCGGCTTCGTCCACTGGTCGTCGCTCGTCTTTGCCATCCTCGCCCTCGTCTGGGTGTTCAAGGGCGCGTACGGCCTGTTCGTCCGTACCCGTGGTGGTGTCCGCCTTCACGACGAGGAACGTGCGCCGCTCGTCCCTGGCGCGTAAATGCAAACGCCGATCAAGGAAACGAAAAGGGACAGATGAAGGTCCCGAGTCCATGAAATTTCATTTGAATTCTCTTCAAGTCTTGCATACCGATTTGTTTTCTGTCTGTCCGTACCCCGCTCTGTGTTGTACGATATCTATAATATTAGTCTCGTCCAGTGTGAATCTCCAGAGGTTATGAGTACAAAGTGGGACTCATGAGACGCGTTACTTCGCGTTACGTCACGCGTCTGTGTCACTCTTCTCATACAACGATGTCAGACAAAGTTTCACGAGAAATACTTGAGGTATTCTACGGCCGCCTGTACCCATTCAAGTCCATATTCCACTGGCTCAACCACGAACCCATCCCGAGCAACCTCTTTCTCAAACGCGAAATCGCATTCAACCTCCCCGACGATGTCATCATTCGCCATTCGCTACAACTCCTTCAACGACAAGGCAATGGCCTTTACCGACGACCAGCGCAAGGCGATCGTCAGCTGGCTCACGGTCGTCCCGAAAGACGAGACCAAGAAACTCAACGTGCGCTTTGGCTCCAGAACGCTCCCCGCATCCTTGCAGTGTTTTTTTTTTCTTCATAGTTGGCTTGAACTGTGCTGACTGGCGAGGGTTAGGACCTCGTTAGACCATCTGGCGGAGATCTTTACCGAGCTTATATTGCACGACCAGCATGTCTTTGCCTCGGACAAGGGTTTCGAAGCACTCCTGACGTGCATCCCCGACGCGCGCGTCGTAGACTCTCTGGAAACGCAATGACGGTCTTCCTCCTCCTCTTCGTTCGAAAAATGGATGGACTTCAAGGCCGAAATCAAACACTACACAAAGGGGACCTCTCAACGCGTATGCTCTCTTTCGTTTCCGCTGGCTTAAATCGAAACCCTGTCTCGGATTGGGATAATGGGTAGAAAACTTCTTGCCGACCTCTGTCCAACGACACTCCTTCAATAGGCGTACTGCGCAAATTACTTGATTTCTTTAATACTGTCCGCTCGTATGTATACATGTATGTGATGTAGCTGGTCTAAAACGACACTATAAAAAAATCCTCGCTCAAACCTGGGGTCCAGCCATCCGAACCTTCTGGTCTACGTCTTTCTCATAGAGCGCAAACGCCTTCGAGAACATGCCCGCAAGCTTGCGCACCTCGCGCTGGAACGCCTCCTTGTCAGGCCACGCTGTATGCGGGTTGAGCACCTCCTTCGGGACGCCCTCGACATGCGTGGGGATAGACAGGTTAAAGGTCCCAAAGCTCTCAAACTCGGCCTTGGCGAGCGAGCCGTTGTGCACGGCGTCGACGATCGCGCGTGTGTATTTGAGCGGGCAGCGCTTGCCAGTCCCGTACTTGCCGCCCGTCCAGCCAGTGTTGATGAGCCAGCAGTCGACCTTGTGTTTCGACATGCGCTCGGCGAGCATCTCCGCGTAGCGTCCGGGCTGCAACAAAATCGATGAGTTTTGGGGTGGTTTGTTGAGAACGAAACTTACGTGGAGAACGATGAACGGTGCGCTGTAGCAGGTGGAGAAGGTGGGTATGGGTTCTAAAACACCGTCCTCTGTTCCGGGGGTTTTCCTAATACAAGTTAGCAGGGCAAGAAACGAGAAGGACGGTGTCGTACGAAGTGTATCCTGCGAGGAAGTGGTAGCTTGCTTGCTCCGGCGTTAATTTGCTCACAGGGGGCAGTACACCGAAAGCATCGCAAGTCAACATGATGATATTGCTTGGTTGACGGTCGACCACGCAAGGGATCTTGGCGTTGGGGATGAACTCGATCGGGTACGCGCATCGTGTGTTTTCGGTGATGCTGATATCGTCGTAGTCTGGGGCGCGGGAGATGGGGTTGTAGACGACATTCTCGAGGATGCTGCCGAATCGGATGGCGCTGTAGATCTCAGGCTCCTTTTCGGCCGACAAGTTGATGCATTTGGCATAGCAGCCACCCTCGATGTTGAATACGCCAGTGTCGGACCACACGTGCTCATCATCGCCGATGAGGAGACGATTCGGGTCTGCAGAAAGCGTAGTCTTGCCCGTACCCGAGAGCCCGAAGAAGAGCGTAACATCGTTGTTCTCAATTCCGACATTGGCGGAGGAATGCAGCGACAGCTGGCCAAACTTGACGGGTTGAAGATAGTGCTGTGGATGCAATTAAGCGAAAGCGGCAACAACAAAAAACAGGGTGCACCGACCATTACGGAGAAGACACCCTTTTTCATTTCGCCAGCATATTCTGTCCCCAGAATGACCATCTCCATACGCTTGAAGTTAATCTCGACGGAGGTGGTAGAGCTCATGCCCTTGGTGAAGCGGTTGGCGGGGAACTGGCCGGCATTGTAGATGATAAAGTCGGGCTCGCCAAAGTCGGCCAGTTGCTCTTCGGTTGGTCGGATAAGCATGTTGTTCTGAATATCCGCATTAGCCAAAATGGTTCCCTAATGGGGAAGTGACGTACCATGAAGAGGGCGTGATATGCACGCGCACAGATGACCCGGACCTTTATGCGGTACTTGGGATCCCACTGGAAGGAAATGAGTGGATTTGTGGAGTAGATAGAAGGAGAACATACGCCGGCGTAGCCGTCGAAAACATAGACGTTATCGCGCGTGTTGAGGTAGTCGATGGCGCGTTCGCGGTTAATTTCAAAAGTGTCTGTGTGGGGTTTAACTGATGAGAAGACGTAAAGAAATAGTCGGCCTACGCTCGTCCATCTTAATGTTGACGGAACCCCACCATATATCGTCCTTGCTGGTGTCCTCGAAGACGATACGCTTGTCCTTGGGGCTTCTGCCAGTCTTCTTGCCGGAAAAGTTGATGAGTGCGCCCGAGGACGAGATGATGGCACCCTCGTTGCGGATGGCGTCTTCGTAGAGGAGGGCGACGGGGGCATTGCGCTTGATTTGGATGCGATCCATATCGAAACCGGCCTGCGAGAAGTAGTCGAGGTCGCGGCCGATGACTGGGCGATGGTCAGTCGGGGAAAAGAAACCAGAAAATTGAACATACGGTTGCCGAACGCCTCAGAGTCGAATGCTTGAGCATAGTTTTTGTGCAGGATGTGGGGAGTCACATAGGGGGTCTGGTGAGGGAGGACCATGGTGGAGGGAGAGGACAAGAGGAAGGAGGCACGTGAATGTGTTATGGAGGGGCGGGAATAGAGTCGAATGGGGAGACGCAGGTGTTTTATACCCCGCCAGGATCCTGCCAGCATCCTACGATCTCCGAAATATCCTAAATCAGGGCACCCTAAGACCGGTTCTACCCGTTAGCGGGCACCCGCAAGTTGCAACCGATCGTCCGAGCGAAACAGCTGTTCGCGGCGTTCAATGGCGCGCAAGAGGGCCCGTGCACATGCCAAAGGCGTCTGCTCGCCGCTGGGCGCGCCCTGGGACGCTGCACGTCGTGGAAAGGACCAACAGTCACTAACTCGCACAGTCCGCACACCTGATCACATGTTGCATTACTGTTGCATTGACTCCCCTAATGGGTCCTATGTCAAGAAAATTCGTTTGAAGGGACCTAGAATGTACAAGTGGACCTAGAATGTACAGGAATAACACCAACTCATCGGATTTACCGGGTTCCGCTCACAAGGGTTTCACATGTCCTTTTCCGACGGAGTCCCTGTGGGTCAGAATGTCCCTATATCCCGCCTTCAAAATCCCTCAACTCGCATGCTCTGACACGGATGGAAATTGACCTCAGCCCGGTCCGCTCGCACGAGATTTCAGCCGTTATGCAGTTGCATGCAAGTCGAATTTTCCTCTCACACGAGCACTAATTCACCAAGCCAGGCTGCATTGCTCCCCATCTCCTACCCTCGATCTTTCTTTCTTCAGCTACTCCTCCAACCGACCAGGCTATGTCTCGTCGCCCGCAGTGGCAGCGACGGTGACCCAGTCGCATTTATTTCGGCGGCCATGCATCCCGGACAACGTCTCGAGATTCTTACACTAGGAGTTCTCCCGTTGTTCCAGCAGCACCGGCTCGCAACCCGACTTGTGTACGCCGTCATAGACGCCCTTACTGGCAAGGCCGCGGCGGCCGCCGTGACCACCGTTTTTGCACAAGTCTCTGCTTCCAACTCGTCAGCACAAGAGTTCTATCGGCACATGGGCATGCTCCCTAGCGGAGACGTCATTCGTGATATGTACAGGACCCTTCCGTGCGGGTCTCGAGACGCATACATCGTCTCAAGGCGAATAGACACGAGAGCCAGATGCGAAAACCTTGATTAGATTAGATTGTGCCGCTTAGATAACTCTAATTGAAGTCACACATGTAACGCGACGCGCTCTCCAAAGTCAACCATGGTGCCGCGGCAGCCCACTGCGCGCTCATCCCTCTTTTCTCACTCTTTCCCATCTTTCTACGCCTGTTATCTACTCAAATCTATTCAGAAACCCACTTCCACCAGGTCTCTTTCCGTCCATGTGATATTATTACGGTTGCTAATTCTCGCCGGGTAGCACTTACATTGGCAGTACCCCTAATCCACCTAAGAGAATTCGGTTGGTCCACCAACCCGTATACACTACTTCCCTCATGTTCTTTATCTAGCCAGCACAATGGCGAACTCACGCAGGGTAATTCAGCGTATCTGTGCGCCACCCTTTGTTGACGCGGTGCAGGCGCGCGCAAAACCCAACTGCGCCGTCCCTGGGTCATGCAAATGATAGTATACGGCTTTCCATCCAAACTTGTAAGCGGATCTAAAATCGTCCCAAGCCAGCCTCCATCATACCCCCAAGGCCGCATTGCAATTTGAGTGGGCCTGGCAGCACCCACACATTTCCCGTCACCTCCGCGATGCGAATGGGAAGGCTTTGCTCGGGAGAGCCAATTTAGTCCGCAGTAATATTCGGTGCAGTGCCTCTGGCCTTTGCCACTCCTCGCTCATCTGGATTTCTAGGACGGTGCGCTTAATGCTGTCCACACATCCCTGGTGTACCTGGCCGCTGCACGTCAAGCTTTTCACCGACGCGGCTGTGAAAGGATGGAACACTGCAAACGACAATACTAGCGTACCGCTTCCACTGGGTTTCACTTGTGCGGTTGAACTAGAAGGTGTGGACGGCAAATCTGGACAAGTCGGATCTGGGAGGCGCGGACCTTTGAGCGTCGATGACGGTAATTTTGAGAGTTGTTTTGCCACTTTCTTTGTTCAAATGCGCCACAGCACTGTTTACCTCTGCACATCTGGCCAAGAACACAGAACTGCTGGCCTCAAACCGACAGCTAACCTGTTCAATATGTAACAGGGATGTACACAACTACAGCATTGTACGTGTCTTCTTCTTTCAGGGTTTAGCCCTTGCTCATCCTCATGAACGACAGGACCCTCTGAAGACGACCCTCTGTCCCAAGACCGGATGCACAGCAGTCTCTCACCTATCCTGTCTTGCGGACAACTTTCTCTCGTCCCAGACATCCGACACGGGCCTGGTTCCGCGCGGTGGGCACTGCAAATCTTGTCGTACCTATATCCTCTGGGGAGACATAATCCGTGGAATGTACAGACGATCGGCCGGTGGTGCTCTCCTCGAGGAGGAAGAGGGAGACGACGATGCACTTTTCTTGTCTGATATCGAGTCCGATGCAGCACTACCGTCCAAATCCGCCAAGGCAAAAGGCAAGGCGAAGGTTACGTCTCCGAAACGACGGCGATCGGTTCAGGACGAGGAGTCGTCCGGAGAAGCGTTCGACTTCAATGTGGGCTCCTCCACTGATAGCGACCCGCCATTCTCCTCGCAAGCGTGGCAAGCCGCGCGGGAAATCCCCTGTCGTTGACATTGCATCCAAACCCTCGCCGCGAAAGCGCGCCAAGTTACCATCACCGGTAGAGCCTGACCATCCACCTTCGAAGAAACGAGCGACAAAAGCAACCGCGCCTGCGCGGTCATCGAAACGCGAGGGACTTGTACATCAGCTAGAAGAGTCGTCCGAAGGAGAAGCGTTTGATTTTAACGTCAGCTCCTCGACTGAAAGCGAGCCGCCGTCTCCTCGTAAACGAGGCCGGCCACGTTCCGTCGCCGTCGATCCGTCCCAGCCCGACGTCGCCATACCTGACGTCCCTGCGCCTAAGAAGCGTAGAGCAAAATCCCCCACGGCCCCACCGGCCCTCCCAGCTAAACCCCTGAAGCGCGCCGGCCCGAAGAAACCATCTCCAAAGAAATACCACAGCATGGCGCGTGTAAATACCGTTGACAGCAGCGACTTTTTCGATTCGGACAGCCTGAGTGTCGGCAGCAAAATTAGTCCGCTGGAATATTTGCCTCACCAGCGATCTAATCTCGGGCCCGCGCGTAGTAAAAAGCTGCTGTTGAAGCCTGGTGAGGTGGACTTTTTCGACAATACGCAGGAGGACGGGATTTCGCGTGCGATGTCTGTGTTGTCGATCGCGTCGCGGGAAGATGTAATAATACTGTCTGATTAGAGTACACGAATAAATTGTATGCCTCGAGGCTCGTGAAGTCACTTGAAACTTGATTTTATGCCTCCGCAGTCAAAGCCTCGTTGCCACTGCTTGGGATCGTCCACCTAACGTCAAAGGCAGTGCACGCGCTTGCAGTGCTTCAAATCCTCCTCATCACCTCCGCAGTCTTAAGCTCTGACGGTGATTGCAAGCCGTTGTATAAATTCGCAGTAGGCAAGAAATTGAAAGCTTAGAACACCCCGACAATGTCTCTTGACCAAAATCTATTCACGCTCATCGTGACACCTTCGAAAGAGAACCCACATGTCGTCGATCTCGTCGACCCCGCTGGACGAGCTCACTACCGAAAGCAGCGGGCAGCGGATATTGCGATGTATAAGGCGGAGGTGTATGATCCGATGACTGGGGCCCTTCTTGTAGTATGTTCTGCGCTCGATACCTCAAACATAGCTAACATAGAGCAGACAGCAACAGCGCCCTCAGCATCGACCAAGATTAAATTCTTGGAGCTTTGCAACCCGACCAAGACGGTAGAGCTGAAATACACGGGGACGCTTTCGTTCAAATGGTCTTTCAAATGGGAAGAGTGCGTTTCGATGAGCATTTAACGTCTCGCCTCGTCGCGCTTATTGTCGTGAATTAGACATGATTTCGAATGGAAACGGGAAGAGTGCTACATGCTTCGAAAACCGGACCCACCAGTTCTCGTAGCCGTCACTAAAGAACCGCCTGGTCGGTTAAAGACTACCTCAATCCAAATCCTCGATTATAATCTGCAAAGATTCGACATCGACGACAGGAAGGGGCTGGAGATTGTGATATTAACGGCCCTTATGACGTTCCAGGATGCCAACGACGTCTATCATACGCCCGAGGGATCGTCTAGTGCGGTTCCTCGACGGGGTTCGAGCAAAGACAACGTGCCCACAACATCCACTGTTGGGCCAGCCCCTGCCCCGCCTCCAAAGCCTCCAAAGAAGCTCGGCATCGACCGGATTGCAGAAATCCAGGCGCTTCGCGGGCAGTTCAATGAGGTCACGGTCGAGGATGAGGGAAGCATCGAAGATTACGCGCAATATTGTGCCAATCTGTTCCAGGTAGGCCTGGTCAATTTATATGCGAATGCGGAAACTCAACGTTCATAGGACGATATGCTATTCGTCACTGTCCTGTCGGCTGGTGCAGATCAAGTCCCAAAGTCCTTCAGGTCGTCGAGGAAGTGAAACGAATACGGCACAAAGCAGGTCAGCTGATGTCCTTCATATTCGGACGTCTTTTTTGATCGTATTGTCCAGGACTAGATGAAGAGTTGCATCAATACGTCCTTTACGATACGCAGCAGAAAGGACCGAAACGAATCAATCTGGATGATACACCGAAGAACAAGTATGCTCCGCCAGAGAGTCTCGTAATTCATCTCAGTAAAATCCCGATGCCGGAGCTCCAGCCGAAAGCCAAAAACCCCCCTCCACCACCTGTTCTCCCTGACACCAGGCCTGTTCCGGAGACGAAAGAGAGTAAAAAGGAACAAAAGAAGAGGGAGGAAGCAAAGCGAAAGGAAGAGAAAAAAGGTCGGAGGAAATGATTGCTGTGGCTTTTTGTTGGCCTCACTTCTTGTGGTCCACCACAACAGCTCTCAATGCCACGCCGCCCACACCTAATAAGCTTACCCGACCTGGACGTGGGTCACCTCCCCGTAAATCCCATTATCAACCGGCCCCTTCCCCTTCTCAGCTGAACAATCCCGGCATCTACGTCGCGCCGCCTCTTTATCTGGGTTCTATGCCACCATCTCTCCCGGCCAGACCTCACTCAACAGAGGACCAGTCGCATCTGACACCCGCGGGCCTTGTCTCGGGGCTACGCGATATGCTCCACCGTCCGCGGTCGACCACCTAGACTATCTATACGCTATCGGACATAAACTGGATTGCTTCATATGTACAATAATGTTCTTCTTCACAAAACATAATAACACCTAAAAATACAGCGAATAGCAGATAACTAAGATTGAGCGTCGACAACGGCTGTATAAATGGCCCGACCCAGTGTCCGAACGATATCGGTCTGACATATGACGCCCGTATTCAGTGGCGCAATTTTGCCAGCCGACGCGGTTCCAGAAGAAAGCAATTTCTTGACCACCTCCACCACGATCTCTGAAAATCGTGGTATTGGTCGCAAGCCAAGCTGATCAGCACTGAGGTCCTCGGACTGTTGGATAGACCCAGGGCTGAACAGCGAATGGGAGCCGTCTAGTATGAGCACGCGTTGGTCGGTCATTAATCGGAAGTCCAAAGCATGTCTTTTTTAAAGGTTCAGGAATGCTCACGGACGAAGACAAAGGCCATACCTTGAATCTCCCGAAAAGGAGCCGGTACCAACCAGCTGCCTTAGCAAATGTGTCAACGGCACCTTGACTTTGCTGTCTGATTTCTTCTAATTCCACAGCAATCGGAAGAGTTTGGCGCAAAAATGTGACCAGACGGTGCAGCGAAGGAGCCAGTCTTCCCTGCCCATGCCGCAAGATGTTACGCAAAAAAGGCTCGGCGTCATCATGAGGGTTGAAGTTGTCCACATTGGGTTCACAGCGGGAGAATCGTAGATCGAAATTCCCGCCCGTGGACTAACTGATCCTCGCATGATATAGAAACGGTGTAATCCTACGCCACGGTCAGTACACAAGAAGACCAAAATCATTGGTCATACCGAGGCATAAGCAAATGCCACCGTTTGCAGGTCGAAAGAAAGCAATCGGATATCAGGCCACTTCTTTTCTTTCGACATTTGGGCGACCTCTCTCGCAATGACGACCATTTTCGAAACGCGCGCCCATTCTTCCAGGAATTCATCCACGCAGGTATTGACGTTTTCCGAGACGAAAGATACGACGGCTTCGGTGGTGTCGTATATGATCCGCTTAGAAGGCCGTATTACAGAGCTTGTCCCGGCAGTCTTGCCCATGGGTTGTTGCACATATTTCAGCTTGACGCATGTAACAACCTAAGGCCGTGTTACTAACACTCAAACCAAAGACACAAGGGCGATTGTACCTGAGCCTTCTTGTCCGACCACCAATTCAATGGTATGACACGGATGTTGGGCATGGCCGCTTCAGCAGCAGGGGCACCAGAAAGAATATGCTCTGACTGGACACAAAGCGCTGGCACGGAACGCGCCAGAGACGACTGGATATGAGCCAACTCGGGTGTGACCGTTTCATGAAGAGCCGGATTGACGTGAGTGAATGGGATACCTCGAATTTTGAACTGCCTTTCGACGTTCATATACGAGACTCGAGCACTGACAACCGTTACAAGATTTCATAGCTGAAAGGATAGCAAACATACCAACAATAGCTGTATAGCTCCCGCAGAACCTGAGTATCAAGATTGAAACTGTTTGGATGGAGTGAGCACCAAGTGACGGCCACCAAGGCAATAACCTACCCTGCCTGCGCCTTTTCCGGTGCCTTGGTCTCGACGAGATCCCGAGGTGGGTTTGGCGCAGACCGTGACGGTGGATCGGGATGAGCTGTGATGGTTATATCGCCGCCGTGGATGCGGTTAAAATCTAGCCAGGCGATATCCTCCATGACAAGATTGCCGTACATCGTGCCAGGTAGGACACTTGCTGTGATCAACGCGTATCGAAACACCATATCGTCGATGACGAGAACGAGATAGTGGTTTGGAAATTGGACAGCTGTATATATACAGCGCCTCGAGCCGCAGACCCAAGTTTGCTCGTTTCTAAGTCCTGTGAGCTTAGAAGATCGAATTCAGTGGAGATTTGTACCTTCCGGTAGGAAGTTGCGTCGTCCGATAACTCTGCAAGCCAAGATAGACAGCTTTCTGCTCTGCGAGGTCCGTAATTGTCTGCCAAATGGTCAGAAAAGTGGTTTCAGATCTTCCAAAGCCTTACAATGAGTCGGAGTCGGATCAGCACACTGAAAAGAACCATGGGATCTTCGTTGATTTTATCGGACAACGTCTTGAACCGAGGCCCCCGTTCCGCTGCGGCAAGATCACCAGTGTCGCGAATGTTAAAGCGACCACTTCGCGAGTCGAGGGTGATCAAAACAACCTCGTCAGCACAAAGATTGACGCGTAAGACCTCGAGTTGTTCTAACGCAAATGCATCAGCAGAGGCGTATCGGAATTCGAGGAAGAGTACTTGCCATCTCTGGTCAACGATACAATACCGGGTCCCGAGAAGACACCAAGCTGCTGGCCACGCGGCAGCTGCAGCTGATGTTGAAAGATGGTCAATATTTCATGCGTATGCTTTTTGAGCACTTTGTTCAATAAGGATTCAAAGTTCAAGTCAGCGGCATTCTTCAACGCCGTCAATATTCATCGTCGATACGTGTTCATGGGAACATAACTCACGATGACCAAAAAATCCTCTGGTATTTCAGGAGATATTGGAACCCCGAGCGCCCCTTTGGCCGGTTCCCATCGAACTTCAAACTTGAGGCCTTCGACTTCATCGGATGCTCGAAGAGCGCCCAACTTTGACCTGTGCTGAAGTTCTGCAAGAACACGAGCCTTTGGCGACCTCGCCGGTCCGCGCGTCGATGGGTGTTTGGCTTCGACTATTGAGATCTTCAAGGTCCCACCTAGCAGCGGTATTTTGGCGCGGGGACGCGCGAGAGGATTCGTTGGGGCAGGTCGACTGGTACGGATTGTTAAATGAGAAATACTTGTGAAAATGAGTGTAACACACAGCCAGTACGACGCAGTGAATGACTTGCGATTGTCACTCATATTGACAGATAAATATTCTGCCCATCCCAGCGACCGCATGCGTTCAGCCTACGAGGATAAGAACTTGGAAGTGAGCGGTGCCAGCAGACAGACCTGATACCAAAGAATCTCTAGCTGGTACGACAATGACATCATTTCTTCGGCGATTCAGCGTTGAAGAAGAGAGAGAAGAGGACAAAACGCACGGAGAAAATTGAAAACGCGGACCAAAGGAGTGTCAACTACGCCCTCTGGCAGTTGAGGTCTGGGGGGAAATGTCACCCCAGGAGGAGGGACGTGGTCTGCAGGAAGGGGTAGGTAAAATGCTAGTTGCGCATCAGCTTCGTCTGTAATGTGGCGTCTCATGTGGCCCGTAGGAATGCGAGGGAAGTCTAGGAAGGTCAGCTGGAAGAATATCGTGGTCCAATATGCGGCTTACTTTGTATATCGGTGAGATCTCCCCCGACAGTAATCAAAAACTCCACATGAACGAAGAACCAGCCGTCCTCCTTCAGGCCACCTCTCAAGCACAATGAAGTTTCGAAGAGGTTCGGTACAGTGAAACAGACGCGGCCGTCGGCTTATGAGAAGAATCGTCAACGGAGGCTTGTTACACTCTGAAAATATCGTACCGATACGATGTTGGGCCATTTCAATAGGAACTATTTCATGCATTCGAAGTCGGTAACGAATAACATCTTCCATATCGGTCATGGTTTTGATGACTTCAGCATCGGTCAACGGGGTGGGAGGAATAACCATTTTCTGGCAACATTTAGCGCAAGCTTGAACTCGGGTGTCGGTCATACCTTGATTCCCGTAGGTAGACCATGGTAAGAACCAGTTGTAAGAACGTCCAGAGATGTCAGTAGATCGTGGTTGCGAAGTCTGGGTTAAATCTCAGCATGGAGGCGCAGAATGGTACGGTGACGCGAACCGTGCAGGGTCAAGGCTTTCTTTCGCGTAATTTAAGCCGCGGATGGAGTCTTCAAATTGCTGGTTCTGGTTCATGAGGAATGCAGTGATATTCTAGATATTTGAACTGAGCCTTGAAGCAACACTACGTTTCGCCAGAATATACCATGCATTTCTGGACCGTGTCTGCGTCCCGGGACCATTTTACGACGGCGTAGAGCTTGACGACTTGCTTTTTTATTTTGACCACCCACTCGGCAAGTGTGCGCTTCCGAGCGGTGTCGGACATGTTGGGCATTCTGTAAACCAACCATTCAGAGTTTTGGTGACAATGGAACTTGAGTTGCGCACGTCTCAGCCAACTCCGAGAGCTCCGCATAGATCGACTGAACAATACGCGACAGCACGTCCCCCAACGGCACTTGGCCATCATAGACGACGGGCAATTCTTGTTCTAGGTCTGCAAGACTGTCCTGATCGAATCCGTTGGTATGAACCCCGTTCACGAGAGCGTGTTTCGTTTGGGTCTCCATTGGTCTAGCATTCGTAGGAACCAAGTAACATGGAGGTACAAGCCTTGTTGGACCAAGCGGAGAAATTGGGTGGCAATACGTGGGACTTTTCCAAATCTGGACTCCTCCTCAGTGTACTTTATTACTTGGCGTAGACATGGACTATCTGCGCACCCTTGGCTCTGCAGCAGTATCAAGCTTGGTACAAAAGTCCGGCCTCACACTCCCATTCTCTCTGGGCCCCAAAGTCACCGCGTTCGAAGGTGTATGGACACTTTACGATGCTACTAAGCGGGTGCGACACCCATTCGATCGCGTTTCATTCTAGTTCCCTTACCGGCTGCTTATGAAGGACGATGGAACTCTGGTCTCTGTCTTTGAATACGACTGCAGTTCGCGCCGAGGAATGCTGCCTATCGCCAAAAATGCACTACGGAAACTGCGAACAACACGTCATCCCGATGTCCTCAAATTCATCGACGCTGTCGAAACAGAGACCACCATTCATATTATGACAGAGCGCGTCAGGCCACTGGAGGCAACGCTTCAAACATGGGCTTCCCGTGGTGCTCAAGAACGGGAAGATTATCTACTGTGGGGTCTTCATCGCGTCTCGGTTGGTATCCGTTTCAGCTCTTCTGGACGCGTGTAACTCATCGTTGCAGGTAGCCTTGGCCTTTCTGAATGACCCTTGCGCGTCTACCCACGGCAATATACGCGTCAATTCCATTTTCATCTCGCCATCCGGGGAGTGGAAATTGGGAGGTTTTGATCTATTGAGCAATCCGAAGGAGGAATCTGCTGTATTATATGTGAGAGACTGACCTCCGACTGACTCCTTTTGCTGAACACACGTTGCAGACACTGGGAGGGCAATTACCGGACGCGCATGCATGGGCTTCGCCAGAAATAAAGAAAGGTGGATGGTCGAGCCTGAAAGAGTATGGACCCGTCGACTCGGGTGGATTTTGGATCTGATCTTTTATCCTAGGAACGAGCCTGCAGCTTGCAGATGCTTACGCTCTCGGCTTATTACTTCACACCGTTTTCAATCCGACTCATCCTCTCCCCGCGACTGCGTCACCGCCGCATCCTCCGCCCCCGGCATCATCTCGCGGTGCTATTCCCAACTCAATTTTCCCTTCCTTCAAGAAGCTTCTCAACCCTAATCCAAAGGGTCGGTTGACTGCTAAGGGTTTCTTGGCCATCGGAATGGCCGACACCGGTTTCTTTACCAATAACCGCTTGGTGAAAGTATGTCTTGGGCTAGACAACTTTGCGCTGAACAGCGAATCCGAGAAAAATACTCTTCTTCGGTGGGTACCGAGGTGTGGCTACATTTTTGTTGTTTATCTCATCGTAGCACCCTCGGGGAGTCTGCAAATACCTTCCCACCAGAGTTTGCATCGTTTCGCGTACTTCCATCCCTTGTCTCAGCGCTTGAGTTTGGTGGCGCGTCTGCTGCCACTATTTTACCGCTTGTGCTGCGATTTGGAAAGAATGTCTCGCCAGAAGATTATCCGGCCGTCATCCTTGCTCCTCTGGTCAAACTTTTCGCGAGTCCAGACCGTGGCACACGTATGGCCTTACTCGACCACCTGCCCGAATATGCCGAGAAACTCGACAAGAAGACTGTAGATTCAAAAATCTGGCCACATCTAGTAGGTCTAGCATCGTCTTCACGAATTGAGACACTAATATCTGAGTAGCAAACCGGATTTTCGGATACTGTTGCTATCATCCGTGAGGCTACAGTGAAGTCTATCATCCTCATATCCCCTCTGGTATATATCACCTCGCTTGCTGCTGGCTTGTTTCTCATCCATCTTCTAGCTGTCAGACCGAATCCTCAATAACGATCTTTTGCGTTTCTTGGCCAAAATGCAGTCAGACCCTGAGGCTTCGATTCGCACTAATACATGCATCCTGATCGGCCGTCTCGGGCCCACACTCGGTTATAACACGAAACGAAAAGTTTTGGTCCCCGCCTTTTCCCGCGCTCTAAAAGACGTCTTTGTACATGCTCGGGTGGCCGGCCTAATGGCATTGATGGCCACTATCGATTGCTTCGACGTCGAAGAACTTGCGACTAAAGTTATCCCAAACATGTCCTTTTCGCTGGTAGATAAAGAAAAGTACGGCTTATTTCCTGCGGTCCTTTTGCGTTATTCACTGGTTTCTTGTCAGGCTCGTGCGAGACCAAGCATTCAAAGCCATGGAACTCTTTGTCAAGAGATTAGAAGCTCATGTTGCTTCGATGGTTTGTACTTCACTTTCACCTCGTCTACGGATCAGCTCACTATCTTCCCAAGCCCGAAACCGCTGCCCCCGAAGCAAGCGAGGCCTTGGGCATTACCTCGCCAGCACAAGCGACCCTCGTTAATTCTGCCGCTGGTGCCGCAGGTGCATTGGCAGGCTGGGCTATATCATCGTTGGGTAAAACGGTATCTCAGCCCTATTTCCAGTTTAGCATTATCTGATCTTCTACCTCCTAGCTTGCGACAAAAGATATGGAGAGCACCATGACGGCGGTGTCCGGACTTGCTATCGACAGACCTACCTCTGCGCCTGGACCCGTCGGCGAGCCGTCGATTTCTTCGTTTGGCGTCCAGTCGACTCATCTGGCCGGCGTCAGGAGTGGAATTTCAACACCTACTCCTTCCAAGTCGAAGGGGATGCAGCTTGGAGCCCACAAAGTGCCCGCCAGCGTGGCGGCCGCGGCATTGGTCGAGAAGCTAGCCGAAGAGGCTGCCGCAGCGGAAGGCGAAGGCAACCCATGGGGCAATGACGATCTGATCGATGTCAATGCGGACGAAGACGACTGGAGTTTGTGTTCTTCCCAGGTTCCTTTTCTTATACTGAGCGATGCATAGGTGCATTTGAGACTGCCCAGCCAGCGGTTGACGCACCCTCTAACGAGTTCGATGATTCATGTAGGCACTCGATCAACCTCTTCGAAACTCCCTTTCTGATGCACATATCTCCGCAGCCGACAATCCCTGGAATTCGACTCCAGCGGCAGAAAATGGTGGCTGGGGTAACAACCAAACCCTTCACACAACACCCAAACGAGTTGTATCGCCGCAAGGTCGCTCTACACCTGTCGCATCGCCGCCTTTACAAGAGACTAATGACTGGGATACCGCTGGTGCTTGGGAAGAGGCCTCGACGAAGAAACCGTCATCTACTCCATCAGTTCATACCCCGGTCACATTAACGAAAGAGGAGAAGGCAGCTGAGATGGCGCGTCGGAAGGAGGAACGAAAACAGGTATGTTTCCCGAACGCAAATCAATACTTCCGGATCTGACACGATCTCTTTCAGCGTATCGCTCAGATGAAAGAGCAGAAGAAGACTAAGCAATAATACCCCGTTGTGAGAATAATATATTTATGAGGGATTATTTACCGTGCCATGGGAGGTGCTTATTTTGAATGTACACAAGAGGGTCGTATAATAATCATCGCCTCTGTCCTTCTGGAGGCTCCTCTAAATCTTCGATGGGTATGCGGACAAGGGTCTGAGGTTGTGCCGTTTCCCCAGAATCGTTCGGGGTTTCTTCTTTGGAATCCACTAGCACAAATGTATGAGCGCGTGCGTCGCGAACTCGAAAGAACGTACGAAACAAGCTGAGAATTTGGAACATCCTCGGCCATTGCTCAAGCACTTCGCCGTGGACTGAAGCTGGTGTCAGGCGTCGTGCGATTAAGTGGCACATTCAATTACTTTGGCCTGCGTCAGCCATGGTTTCGCAGTCGTCGGCGAGACCTTCGATGCGCTGCAGATACAAAGCCGAAGCCCTCTGCAGAGCAGAAACAGCATCGAACTCCTTCTTCTTTTCAAGAAATTTGGCAGCCGCGGCAGAATTTGCTGCGTTCGAGCCAGCTACATGAGAGGGACGGTTGGCGGCGACCGACTGACGCGACATGGTGGGAGACGCGATGTTTGCTCAATCAACAACACGGTACTGCGGTCCGACACCCGGCTCGCTACCACCCGGCCGTGAAGGAAGCATTCTCGCATTTCTATGCGCGACCGTCCTGTGCTGCCACTCTACGAGTCCCACCCGCCAGACTGGCTCCCCAAGGCTCATGTGGCTGCGGACCTTGGTGATTCAACAGCACTGGAGCTGGTACAACCCATTCTCATTCTGCGTTTACAGGCTACACTGGATTCCATCCTCCGCGGCCAGGGCAGGATGAGGATGTCTTGACAGGCCGACAATGTTCGGAATGGCTTCATGCTACCTCAGTTCGTTGACGTACGCAACCCATACATGCATATACGCGAAATTATTCAACATTGTCTCCAGGCCGAGAGGTTCAGTGCTAAAGAAGTTATTCATGAAAATATCCGAACGGGCGACGCTCTTCACAAGCTTGAGCAACTTATGAACGATGTCTTTACGCGAAGGGCTGACCGCATTGCCCCAATTCCGTGAGCTTGCAGTGTCCTCAGTTCCAGAATAATGGCAGTCTCAATTTATTCAAGGCCTTCCACTTTCCGCATGCCTACGAGAGTAACGCTGAATGACTCTAAGCGTCAGTCCTGGCTGGCGGATCTCGCTAATCCTGATGTTCCGCTCTACAAGTTGGGCAAAAGCGTGCCTCATGGCGCCAAGGGCCACGACCTTCTGGATCTCCTTCAAACGAACCGAGTGGCAATACCCAGGGCCGTTTGGTTTCTTCGAGTATTAGGCGCCAACGAAACGGTATGATCAGTCAAATTAATATTCGACTATGTCTTCAACTACTCCCTAGGCTGGTCTGCGCAATAAACCGACATATAACCCCACGCAATATAGCGTTGACTGGACAAATGTAGTCACTGGCTACATGAAGAAACAGTTGGCCGACATTGCTCTTCCCAGCGCACCTCGCCTGGGCTTGAACATAAAGCAAACATTTAAAGGGGTTCTTGCCGATGCGGACACACGGGAGCGATGGATTTCACGCTTTAGCTACAGGTATGATCCTGTGTGTCCGTAAACCTCACTGTGCTGATAAGCTTGCTATCAGTCTAGAGCTGCTCCGGCCATTCTTTTCGGAAGGGCTGGTTGATAGTCGAACGTTTCTTATTTGGCTGGTTCAGCAGATGGGCGCGTCTAATCTAGCCCAAGTTGGGTTTCTGGTGCGGCTCGCCGACGAATACCTGGACGGTATCATGAGGAGTCGGCCTCTGGCTCGGCCCTTCATTGATGCGTGTCTGAGCAAGCTTTCTGAGGTAGAAAGCACTCACTTTTTCTTTTACATTTGGGCTTACTAGAGACGCTCAGATTCGCCTAAGTGCGACACAGGAGTTTCTTGTCGGCACCGAAGCTTTACTGAAGGTTCTTCTCCAGGTACAGAGAATTGCTATGGCCCGTACTGTACGACTAATCCATCTCCTAGAGAGTTTACCTTTCTCTGCCGGATGCATTTGTCAGTCCGGGGATGTGGTCTGCTCACGCCATCCTCCTCGCAGAAGCTTTAACGGAGAATGTCATGGATCAATCCCCAGGCCTTCACATTGAGCAGAATTCGCGCGATCTTCAACAGCTTGCTTTGGACCAATTTGTGGATATAAAGCGAAGGAATGAGGCCATGTTGTTTACCAACCTCCCTTCACACGTCTCTGCAAGACTGCGCACCGTCGTCTCGGATGTCCAGGTCAGTCGTTCAATACGATCAATCGGCGAGAGAAATTCTCACCTGCCATTCAAGTTGCTCAACTCCATCTCGAACAAAACGGACATGGCTTCTGTAACGTTCTTTTCAACAGATCACCTCGATGATTACTTGGTATTCATCGACAAGCTCCAAATGCTCTTGACCTGGAGTGTGACACCTCTTCAATTCGGTGACCATCGGCCTTTTGCGGCTGTCACCCTTATCCGTAACTGGAGGGCCAAAGTCGGAGACCGCGCGACTAGGAGAGACTTTGCTGGTCCCGACGAATTTCTCCAAGATCAGCTGTTTGACTGGTTAGACACTTGCGACATTGCGGGCGACGCGCAGAATCTTCGTGCAGTTGCAATTCTGTACGGGAAGCTTGTAAAAGACGACTTGTTCTCGTATGCGGGCTACATTCAACGTCTTATAGCCCGTAGGGACAACGATCTTCCTTACTCAGAGGTTCGTTTATCTTTTGCTTAACATCCAAGTGTTTGTTTATACGTTCCAGGCCGACTCGCGGCATCGCAACTTCTTGCGATGTATTCCGCTTTATAATTCAACGTCCTCTTTGACGAGTCAACGCAAGGTCACATTACATGGCGCTCGGGCGAGAGAAACTCCAGAGGACTTGCACGAGCGGGAAATACGCAAGAACATCCGTGCTTTACTCCCAGATTTATTCAATGGAGGTGTGGCGAACAGTCGCAAAGGGATTTCCAAACATAACCATTTACCCCAGCGGCCACCGCCACCCCATCTCTTCCCATATCTATGCCTGATCTGCTCGATAAATGTGGCTGCTTGATCTCGCTCCCGATTCGAACAAATTCGAATCTTCAGTTCTTGGCTTTTGCCCATTCTTCAAAAGCGTATTGCGGAGTAAGCACGCATTAAGATTCACATCAGCTGCTAATTCTGCTCGTAGGGTAACGCAAGACCACAGCCGCATGGTGCAACCAGACCTTCTAAGATGGTATTCCGTATGTATGGAGTTGATGGTCACCACAAAATGCTTTTCCTCAGCTCTAGAGGTGAGGAACGTCACCCTGATTTTCCCCTCTGATCCCAGTTTCAGTTAATCATTTGCGCTCTACAACGTTCGGCAACAGAGGATTTACTCACCGCCGTCATTGACACATTACATCGTTTTACGTGCATTTGGAATTGCATGAATGCAACAGGGACCATAGTCAACGCATTGTTTTCAGCCCATCAGCGTTGGAAGAAAACACGAGGCGGGGAGTTCCGTGCTTTGCTCAATTTACTCGTTGAATTCGATGACGGGCGCTATCTTGACGAGGCATCTCGAGCCCATGTCAATACCGATATTTCTTCCTTTACCCTCGTGAGTTTGAATCAATTGTTCAACTGATGGCGCTCATCAGATTCGTAGGCCCTTCGCCCGTATTCAGACCACCCTGAAGCAGTTCCCGAGGTACTGCCTGAAATCCTTCTTCTGGCTAACGCTCCAAACGGGGATGCTCCATCAATTCTCGCAAGCGGGTCTTTGGATCAAGTACAGGATGTCGTTCGACTGGGCATGGAAAGTATGGGACAATACTGTTGCCAGTCTGCGTCAAATTCCGTTCATGTCCCCGGATGCATCCAATCGCCGGATCTGTGCTCTCCGATATGCTGCTTTCCTCGGCCATGTAGACCAACACCTCCCGAAAGGCCTTGATGAAGAGGTTTTACAGTGGTTCCTTGGACCTGGGAAGAACGAGGTCGCGGCTCTCGAAAAAGACGCCTGGGAGGTCTTGACTGTCGTGCTCCTCCATCTTTCTGTCCACGGCGCTCTCCAAACAACGACGATTCTCCAGGGATTGGTTTACCCAGCCTGGCAACTCGGTGCTTCTGCGTCGAATGTACCACAAGGACAATCTCGCGAAGTCCTCTTGCGGGCTGTGAACACATTGTTCCAGCAATTGCTTCTCCAGGAAGACGGAGGGGGCGACAACAGCGCACCTGTCGACCTACTTGAGCTCCAACGCATCCGGACACGGCGACAGGCTGTATACAGGGAACCACACTTTCTGCTGCTCGTTTCCAGCGTCCCTCTCCTTGTTTCTTTGGAAAGTAACGAGAACTTGTCGCAGGATATCCGGAAGGATTTTGCATTGATCAGACTCACTTTATCCGAGCACGACGATTTCCGTCATGGCGCGTTCCGAAATCTGGATGCTATTCGTGAACCTTTGAGCACTCGTTGCAGGTCGAAGAAGCTGACGAGAATCGTGCCAAGTCTATGGTGGCCCGCCCTGCGAGTATCCTCTCCGATCCATCGGATGGTGCGTAGACGGAAGGCATGTACAGGTTTAAGACTCTAAAATGAATCCTAGATGATGCCGTTGAGCTTTCGAGCTGGCCCGACGTTACGTCCCTCTTGAGTCCCTGGAAGCTAGCGGCCACTTCTATCCACCTGCAGTTTATTCTCAGGCAAATGGGACGAGCACTGTCATGTGAGGCACTCACGCGGCGGCTCAGGCCAGTCTGGACAAGCTGATCCTCATGATATTCCATCACTCCATGACGTCGGAGGAGGCCTACTTTGTAGCTCAAATGGCTCGAGGGTACTGAGGGCGTCGTGGCCGGAAAGGTATGGTTGTTACATTTTTAAACGCGTGGCTCTCCATCTGAACAATCTTCAGTTCATCAATAACGGCCTGAAGACTGTCACTGAAATTCTTCGCAACCTGAGCATGGCATCCAAGAAGTCCTTGAACGATGGTTTCGAGCGAGCGGGCGAATTGCTTCGCGTGATTGCCTATGTTGCAGAACCACTCCGGGCTGCCGGTTCACAGCTTCCAGCATTGGACCCAGCAATCCAGGACGAATTCTTCGAAGTCCTAAATGACAAATTTGTGAAAGTGGAACAAGCTCTGACGGTTGACGATGCCGAGCTCAGTCTAGGGACCGAACTTACCCATGCGGCGATTCTCGCTCTCCCGTTTATTACAGCTCCATTTAGGTTTCCCAGTAACATGGACACCGAAAAATCAAGGAGGCTAAGCATTACTCTATCCGGAACCATCTTTAGATTAGTCTTGGTTCGTCGCTGCTGGGTCACTCGTATTTTTGCTGATGGGTTTGTTAGCTTCATGGCAGTGGAAGCAGGCTTGATTTGGGGGCTTATTCCCTTCCTGATCGATACATTCTATTATCTGCTCGACGGTGTGTAACTCATAACAGACTGTCTTCCCCACAACTAACAATCCCTTTAGAGTTAACCCTCAACGCCAAGACGCCGACGTTCGATCCATTCGCCTATGCTCCTTCTATTCCTCCGTCCGGCATCCCCTTCGACTTTCCGCGCGAGTACAGGAACCAAGTACAGGTCTTACTCGGCCATTTGCCTCCGAATGCCGTGGTCTCCCAACTTGGCACCTCCCCATCGCGATTCAAACGGACAGCTTCTCTATGATGCGCCTGTTTTTGAACCGTCCCTGGGAATGGATCGAGAATCTAGGGGAGCCAGCTCTTTTGGACCCGAAAGAAGAAGAAAAAGAGCGGGAGAACAGGACGGTGAAGAACTCGGGCTCATTGTCTCTTGAGGCGTTTGGCGCGCGCATGACCGGCGACGGCATACTCGAGGGTCAACAAACCGATGAGCGGATACAGGCGAATATTCAGACCTTCCAAGATGGGTTGTCTGCGGATGCCATGTTCAAGAGAGACTGGCGCGAGACAAGGATGAGCCTGAAGTCGCCACCTTGGTTGACCCGAGCATGGGGCGACTTAGAGGCGAGACGAGTGTGCTGGGGGTGCCGGGTCCACGCAACCCATTCAAGGACGGCTTGACAAAAAGGCTGTACCCAGGACCTCACCGGCGTCCTCGTTCTGTCCCGGTCATCCGCCCATGGCTCTGCCGGGTCGCGACGCCCTAGTCCTGGACTGTCTTCTCTGAATCGGTCTTCGACGTCGACCGAGACGGCTGATGCGGACGGCTCGACTAGTTCATCGTCGCGGAAAGCGGGATCCAAACGGAAGCCTCGACCAGTGACGATGATCTGGAGGACTCCTCGCGTGGGAAGAAGCCGAAACCCAAGGCTGTACCCACGAAAACTCGAGCGAAGAAGCGTTGATCATGATGGTCGTTAATTTCAGAAGTACAAGTTGGTATAATAAAATAGGTGTATCGCTACCTGCCCATGTTGTAATCAGTCCTAATGCTACGGATCTTTCCCAAAAAATATATCAAAAGGACCTTCTACTGCCTTTGCCTTCCCTTTGCCTCTCCGCTTCGCGACAACGGGATCTTTCTTTGGACTGGCTTCTCCAGAACTTGTGGCGACCTCATGTATGACCGCTTTCAAGGAGTAGTCTTCTATTGGTTTTGTCGTCACTACCGCTCTGCATGTCGGCACGAAAATTCAGGTTGGGGGCCTTGAGCAACGACCATTGCTGCAATGTATGGTTGGGCTCGCATGCGGGGGTTCAAAAGATGATATGCTGGTTGGTTGGTTGAGTGCCAAGTGGGATGAGCAGCCATATTGCCGAACGAGACAGGTGTCTGTGAACGAGCATTCATTCAGTAAAGAACCCTTTTTGGAAGGAAGACACTTACGAAACCCATTCAACGAGACACTTCATACAGTAGGTGTGACCGCATGTGAGCCTGTACACTGCAATCAGTATTATCTCAATAATGGAATGGTAGAAAAGCGGCTTACATGTAAGGCGTCCAATTTGTCGTGGTGCAGATTTCGCAATTTATGTGATCCTCGAGCTGCGCGGCATCCTGGCACCACTTTAAGCGCAATTCACTTGATATGACCGAGTGCACGCACGAAAAGACCTTTCTTAAAAGGCTTCGAAGCCTGCTTCAGTTCGCTGATCTCCTTCCGAGCGCGCTCCAGTTCAGCCTCAACTGTGGCAAGCTTGGAAGATCTCTTCCGGAGTTCCCGCCGTAAATCCTTGACCTGGTCCCTCGGTGGTAATTTCTGTGGCTGGGTCTCTTCGTCGGACGAGAATATTCGATCAATTCCTGGGGTTCGGGTACGACATGCTGCTTTCTCTTCTTGGACGGTGAGCGCGCCGGTGAACGTCCCACTGTTCTCGAAGCGACAATGACAGTAATGTCGTCGTCACTGGACGCAATGTCGCGAGCTCTTGTAGCTGAGGTACGACGTACAGCAGGCATGGCAATTCAGGACAAGTTGGGTTCTTGCCTTTGTTAGATGCCGGGATCGTTGATGCTGACATCAGCCACCTTGCCAAAGCGTCATCGGCAAATACTATCATTAGCCTACCTTTGCAATTTTTTTTTGATGGGCATTGTGTGTGAGCGTCTCACCTCGGATCTCTGCAAATTTTGGGATTTACAGAGCCATGCATATGAATCCTTCACTTGAATATTTCAGGCATATTGGTGACCTGTAGAGGAAGCCACGAGGTTGCCGAGTCGAAAACCTCAAATCCCCACCTTTGCAAAAATGATGGCCCGCCAAATTGGCAGACCATGGATTTCATCAAAAATCGACTCTCAATTTTCCTTTGGACTCCCATCCCCGTCGTCAGCTCTAGAAACCACATAGGAAAGCTCATCTAGGATGTATAAGCATACCATCTTTTTCTTAAGGCATTTGACTCAAAATTGCGAATGATAGATCGATTTTTTGCAAAGGTAGGCTAATGATATAAGTGTTGGTAGGTCGGATACTGAATCCGGGCCCAAACTCGCCCACAAATCCACAACTGAGACTATGAGAGCTACCGAAACAAAATGACAGCTAATTGAGCCGTGGCGAATCTCACCATCTAAAGTCTTGAAAAGCCTTTGCCGCCATCTGCGACCATTTACCAGCCTGGTCGGGAACTCCCAGCTTCGTCGCTAGGCCAAACCCATACACCAAGATCTCTGCATAAAGTGCGTAGAGACCTTCGTCGGTAGCCCATCCCAATAATTCTTCGATGCGAGCCACGGACATGTCGTCAGCGTATATGCCCGAGTGCATCAAAGGTATGAGTTCCGCAATCGCCTTCCGCCGAATATCGCTCTGTTCGACCAAGTTGGGGGGAAGGGAGCAAGTGGAACATTCACACAAGAACTGGAAGGGAATTCAGCGATACAGTGTGTCGTTATCAGACCGGAGCTAACCTTGTAATGTTCCTGGAGTTCTGCGCGCGTTGATGGCGAGGAGCTGCTAGCTCGCTATACATCGCTGTAATCTCTTCGTCCTTGGCAATATCACGCACAGCATGAAACTGGCCGGTGAACGATCTCGAATTAAAAAAGAAGTTGGCATTCGGAGAGCAATCGTGGTTGGCACGGCACAGAATTGGGAATAACCCAGAGTATTCTGTGCCTGACGCGTCAGGTATTGTGACCGGTTGATAGTTTGTGAGCAGTATGCCGAGGATGGGTTCTTGCTCGGAACCAAAACAATTGTGCAACGATATGACAGTATCGCGCGCCGCAGGAGATAAGCCAGACAAGGCGGCTCGGTAGAATATCCCAGTCGTACTCTGATCTTCCGCAATTGCCGCGTCGACGCGACTAACGACAAGAGGCGCTCTAGAGCAATAAGCTCCCCGATTGCTATGGACGCCGGGCAACCATTTTAATCCCTTTATTTGCACTCTGTTCTAGAGCGTAAGGAGGATTTTGTGGTGCTGGGGGCGGAGGCTGTTTCCATATATCCCAGGTGGAGATGCGTTGGATATTGTGCAGATGGTCCAAGAAGACGATACTTGCGCCTCCGGGTGTGTGCGGCACATACAGGAAGTGCGAGGCCTCAGCTGCTTTGCCATGACGGTAATCCGCCTCGATAATGAGTGGATTTTGAGAGTGAGTCCGGCATGTGTCGGAGAGCTTCCAGTTAGAATTTTCCTCACTAACCAAGGGCTTTTCTGCTGAATTTGGACGAGATAAGCATCTATAAGGTGGGGATACCATAAAACTTCACCCGGGACCGAATTCGCGTCAGGTTTGGGTGGCCGGGAAGCCTTTTTGTTCCCAAGAAAGCCGCGCTTCATTCCAAGAGACATTATTTAATTCACGGTTGTGTTTCCCAAAGGTTCGACATAAAATAACACCTATCTCAGACCTTTAGTCTCAGAGCAATCGTCGACGTGGGGCTACGTACCGCCACGACAACAGACGGAATGCCGCGCAAATCAGCCAGGATCTCAACAGACGATGACCGTGACAAGAGGCGCGCTCTAAGGCTTGAATCAGCTGCTCAACAAATTCTCTCCCGGGGAGAACCAGATGGGAATCTCTCAAAATTGCCTACGCAGGATCTGAGACTGTGAGCGCACTCAGTTGGTGGAGATCGAGAGAGATTCGATTCCTTTTATAGTCAGGCTCGATTACATAAATCATCTCAAAGAATAGCCAGCCAAAGTCTGCTATACACGTCTCGCGCGGTTTAGCCGGTTCGAATCGTTCACCAATAAAGCTACAGACAAATACGATACATATGTAAAAATTACAGAGCTCTGCGAAAACACGACTGGGGAATTATATTGACCGCGGGAGTTCGTTGATACATTCCCGAATGATACGCATCGTAGGCTCCTGGTTGCTGTTAGCTCGTAATCTTTATTTATTTTACATGAAGAGATTGTGCTCACTTGATCGTAGAGGCTACGAGCGCAGACTCGATTGGGGCATTTAGCCAACCAGCAAGCCTTTGCTTCAGGCCAATCAACAAGGCCTTTGTCGATAATTGTGTCGCCAAGAGGTCGAATCTCTATTTCCTGGATCATCCGGTACTTCAGTTCCCTCCAGGTGTGGTAGTCAATGGGGGCATGGCAATTTCCACAGTTGGAGGAGTGTTCCGACGCGACAAAGGGCGGTTTATTCAGTCGGTCTCGAAGCCTAGACGGAATCAGGGCGCAGGTACATATAGCAGAAAGGTGCATACGCCTCTTTCCGGCTATGATGTAGCGAGAACAGATTAAGTAGGGCGTCGGTTGACAACCGGCCAAGGCGCGGACGCAGGTCAGGATCATGAAGGTACCGAGTCAGAGTCTGAGTAGAGGCAAAACGAGCCTCCTCTTCCCATCCATATCGGCAGGCCACGGTGTATAGGCGGAACGGATGGTCAAGAAGGGGGGGCGTCATGACCAGGAGACGCATAATAGACATCGGCCCAGGCATGTTTTTTCAGCAGTAAAGAGAATCCTGTCGACCACATCAAATTGACTATCGGCAAGAGAGGGAGACCAGAAATCATCCTCAGGAGTAATTCAAGCGTATCTGCTATGCGGTTCGAAGTACGGTCGCATTGGATAGCAAGAATTGCGCCTTCGTCTTCTTCCATGAATACGACTCCATTGGAGGCGACTGACTTTGAGGTAGCGACAGCATTGCCCGAAACCAGAGGAAGTCGTTTTGA